>JAVIWB010001957.1:0-26848 GCA_031893035.1 Dermolepida albohirtum | reverse complement strand
TGTTTCAGCTTTTGACAGCTGATTGAAAAAGAAGCAACACGTCGTTTTCTTAAAATGGAAAAAGCGGAGTATCGTGCGGTGATTAAATACTTCGTAATTAAAGGTATGAAAGCTACCGAAATAAAAGATGAGTTACGGGAAACATTAGGTGAATCTGCTCCATCATCCGCTACAATAAGTAGATGGGTAAATGAATTTAAACGTGGTAGAACAAGCTGTGTTGATGAAGCGCGCTCTGGAGCACGCAAAATCGTGACTTCTAAGGAAATGGTTATAAAAATCTATAATATTATTACGCAAGATCGACGACTCAAAGTGAGAGAGATAGCAGACATGGTAAACATTTCAACAGAGCGCGTACACCACATTTTAATGAAAGAATTGGGCCTTCCCAAGCTTTCGGCAAGATGAGTGCCGCGATTGCTTACGACTGATCAAAAGTTTACTCGTTTGCGCATTTCCAATGAGTGTTTAGACCTTTATAGGCGGAATCCGGTTGATTTTTGTAGGCGATTTGTTACTTGCGATGAAACTTGAATACACTACAGTACACCCGAAACTAAACAACAGTCGAAACAATGGTTAGAACGTGGTTCTACACCTCCGAAGAAAGCGAAAACCACTTTATCGGCAAACAAGGTAATGGCATCAATTTTTTGGGATTCAAAGGGCATTTTGCTCATCGATTACTTCAGAAAAGTGCCACAATAAACGGACAATATTATGCAGAACTTCTACAAAAATTAAATGTTGAGATTCGTGCTAAACGGCCAGAAATGGCAAAGAAAAAGATTCTGTTTCACCAAGACAACGCTCCCTCGCATACCAGCACAGTTGCGATGTCCAAAATCCACGAGTTGAATTTCCAATTAGTACCGCATGCGTATTCTTATTCGCCCGATCTAGCCCCTTCCGACTTCCACCTTTTTCCAAAATTTAAAACGGCACTAAGTGGAAAGAAATTTTCGTCTAACGACGAGCTTATCATCTTCGTAAATGAGTATTTTGCAAGCCTTCCGGAATCGCATTTTAGAGATGGCATAAGGACATTGGAGCACCGTTGGAATAAATGTATTGCTCTTTTAGGAGAATATATTGAAAAATAAAAATTACTTTGTATTTAAAAAATTCGCTTTTCTTTTCCATTCTCACTACTTGGCAAACTACCCTCGTATATATATATATATATATATATATATATATATATATATATATATATATATATACACTATCGCTCATAAGTATTTGGTCACTCGTATTTAACCCTCAAATTGTAACAAAAATGAAAATTCAAATACTAATATCTTTTTATTATTTACATGTATGAATATATATATTTTTGCATCTAAAATAAATTGTTGTATAATATATTTATCTAAATTTTAGACTATCTATATTTTTAATCACCGCAGCACACAATCGAGGTATTATTTCGATTAATTTTCGTTATGTTTCAGGTTTTATTTTACTCCATGCCTCTTGCAGGTTCTTCCACATATTAACAGCAGATGTGGGGGCCGATTTTCTCACCTCTCGGTCAAGTACTTCCCATAGCAGCTCGATGAGGTTTAAATCGGAATTCTGGGGAAGCCACGCCATAACTTTTATGGTTCGCTCGTTCTCCAATTTCTGCAAATATACCCGACATATTTTGAAAGCGTGTTTCGGGTCATTATCTTTTTGGAAGATGAAATTCTGATCCGAAATTTTAATTCCAGAAGGGTTGCGTTTTCCTCTAATACGCACTTATACGGTTCTTTTTTTAGTATACCTTCGATTTTTACGAGATCGCCCACATCTGATCCAGAAAAGCACCATCTTCCGCAGTGCGTCCATAAAGACCGTCTTCTTCTAATCGCCGTTTAACTGTGAAAACACTTACGGGTTTCGACGAACGCATTCATTTCTGCTGCGATTTCTGGGGCTGTTTTTGTCTATTTCTCTTGCTTGTTACCACTATTGCAAGATCTTCTGCAGGTTTTTAAAATAAATATTAGATCTGTTCCATAATACGATTTATGGCGTGTTAAAGGACTCGAAGTTATACTGCTTGGTGGCTTAATTGGTAAAGCAGTCGTCTAGAAAACGGCAGATAGAGGTTCGAGTCCTTCTCCAGCGCAGAAATTTTTAATTAATTTCTGTGTATTTAATTAACGATGATGTAGCAGAAAATAATATAATTTTCATTAAATTTCCCATCGTGAAACTAATTATATATTTATATACAATTATGCCACTTTAAAAAGTTTTAGAAAAAAGCATTCTCATCGGCTATGTTCAATCAGAAGAGTAAAATGAAGTCAAAGGCGGAAAAGATGGAAAAATGCAATGAAATGTGAAGATATCGCATAATGTAATATGGTATGATTCATCTATAGCGGAAAAGTGGAAGAATATCTATTACTGAGATTGTATTTCGAGGGATTACTGAGTAACGCCATCGGGGGATTTGATTACACTACAGATGTTCATCTCGATTTAATAATATATATTTATAATTGCTACATTAATTATTGAGACTGACGACGCTAGCATTATAACAGACAATATACCATACAAACGAGTTAAAGGCCTATGTGAATTAGTATTTAAATCATTTTCAGTTGGTTATTCGAAAGAGGACGAACATCGATATAGGGCGACAGTGCACAATGTCGTGGTCTCAATTCAAAAAAGCAAGTAAAATATAGTAAGCGTCACAAATACGTGAATATCACTAAGCCGTTAATATATTCACGTTCTTCATCTCCAAGTGACCGCGTATATGTACTGAGATGATGTAAATGAACTCATTGAGAGATTACGTTTACTCATATCATCGAAAACAGCTGCTGCGCAACTGCTTGTTTTTAAAATCATAATATCCCTCAACATATCTGTACAGGATTGAACAACAAAATGTCCACTAAAGTTACCAATACTATTCATATCTAACCCTAATTATTCATTTATTTTAGCTTCTAATAAATGAATAATTAGTCAAGATTCATCATAGTTACGTGTTCATTACAACTTGCAATTTCATTTTTATGAGCAGTATATAAAAATGCAAGTTGCAAGTTGGAATGAACACGTAACTATGATGAATCTTTATTAATTATTACTTACTTACTTACTTAATCCTATAGACTCTTATACCTTTCGGTGTCGAGTCATGCTGGAGTCGAGTCCTCCGCCTCCCCTCTCCATATCTCCCTCCACTTTCCTCTGTTGCTCGCCAAAGCCTTTATGTTCTCCCATCTTATACCCCTCTTCCCCGCCGCCGCCCGCACTTAATCCCTCCACGTTCTTCTCGGTCTACCCCTCTTCCTCTTTCCAATCTCCCTGGCCTCAAACATCTGCCTAATCAACCTCTCCTCGCCCCTTCTCATTATATGACCCAACTACCTTAGCTGACCCTGTTCTATCGTCGTTTCTATTGGGATTATGTTTAAATTTTCCCTAAATACCTGTTTCCTAATTTTATCCATCCTCGTTTTCCCCTCTATTTTTCTCAGGAATCTCATCTCTGTGCTTGTAAGTCTACTCCTCTGCCTCTGTGTTGTTGTCCAAGATTCGCACGCGTATGTCATTGTCGGTTTTACAACTATTCTAATTATTTCCGTTTTTACCTGTCTTGGTATTTCCTTCTTGCTTAGGAAGCTGTTCTTTATGCTGTTATATAACCTACCGGTCTTTGCTATTCTTTCATTTATTTCGTCGTCCAGGGTTCCTTCCTTGTTTATTATCACGCCTAAGTATGTGAATCTATCCACCTGCTCTATTATCTCGCTATCTATCTGTATCCTGTGCTTCTCCTTCCGTGCTCCAATTATCATTGTTTTAGTTTTCTGTTTATTTATTTTCATATTTAGTTTCTTCAATTCTTCGTTAATAATAGTAACATTTCTTTGCAGCTGTTTCTCTGTTCCCCCTATTATCACCATGTCATCCGCATAACATAGTTCCGTCAAGCGTACACATTTTAATCTCCAGTATCCAACTGGGTATACTTCTAGTCTATCTCTACTCTGCTTAATTGCTTCATCTAGAACCAAGTTAAAAAGTAATGGGCTCAGAATGCATCCCTGTCTCAGTCCAATTTTGTTAGCAAATGATTTGGATTTTTCATTTCTTATTCTTATGTAACTCTCAGTTTTTTCGTAGAGACTTTGTATGTTTTGTATTAGCCCTCTTTCTATTCCTCTACTCCTTAATATTCTCCAAACATCTTCTCTTCTCACTCTGTGAAATGCCTTCTCCATGTCAATAAAACAGGCATGTATCCGTCCTCCAGATCTAACCGCCCTCTCTGACTGTAGCCTGAGAACAAATATCTGGTCGTTTGTTCCTCTTTCCTTTCTAAACCCACTTTGGCCCTCCTCCAGCTCGTTCTCTAAACTACTTCTAAGTCTATGCTCCAATATTCGGGCATATATTTTTCCGACCGCACTACCAACTACCAACTACCACCTCTAAAGTTTGCACAGTTCATGCTATTCCCCTTTTTGTATATCGGTGTTATAATGCCTATCTGCCAATCTGAAGGCACTTTATGTTCCATTCTTGCCTGATTCATAATTTCCAAAAGTTCTTGTCTTCTCTCCTCGTTCATATATTTTATCATCTCTGTCATGATTTCATCATGTCCCTGTGCTGTACCCATCTTCATCCTCCGTATTGCTTCTATTAATTCTTCCTCCCTTATTCTTTCTGTCTGTCCCCTCTCTTCCTGTGTCATATTTTGCTGTTCCTTATTTTGGTAGTCTCTCAGAACATCTGTTTCGTCCTCCTCGAAGAGTTCTTCGAAGTATTCCCTCCATCTTCCCATAATATCGTAAGTACTTTTCCACTTCTATCCCTCACATTCCTCAACATATTCGCTCTCGGCCTTCTCATTTGTTTAAGTGCATTGTGAAACAGCTTCTGATTTTCTTTAAACGCTTTTGTTAGTTTGTTGCCGAAGTCTATCCATGTCTTTTCTTTACTCTCCTTTATCGCCTTTTTAGCTTCTATCCGTTTCCGCTTGTATTCGTCATAGTTTTTCTGCGATCCATCTGTCAGGTATCTCTTCCACATCAGTTTCTTATCTTTCAGAATTCTTTGTATTTCTTCTGTCCACCAGGCTGTTCTTTTTCTCGGACCATTAGTTATTTTTGTAGCCCCACAGTTTTCCTTCGCTGCCCTTATTAAACTTTGTTTGTATTCTAGCCATCTCTCTTCTATCTGTTGATATCCTGTTCCCTTTCCTCTATGTATCCTCAGTTGTCTCTGGTATTCCTCTTTAACCTTTTCCTCTCTTAATCCGTAGCTTCTAATCTTTTCCTCGCTTATTCTCCTCTTATCCCCTCCTTGCTCTTCATAATCCATTTTCATATCCATTCTGACCATATAGTGGTCGCTACCTATTTCTGCACCTCTCTTCACTTTTATGTCCTTTACCACGTTCCACATCCTTTTACTGACCAGATAGTAGTCTATAATTGAGCGTTCCCCTCTGCTCCTGACTCCCCTTGTGTATTTGTGCACATCTTTATGTTTAAGTTTAGAATTTCCTCTTATTAGATCATTTTCCATACTCAAGTTAATGATTCGTGTCCCATTAGCATTCAGTATATCTTCCCCTTCCCGGCCCAGCCACCTTTATATTCCTTGATAATTTCTTCCCACTCTACCATTTAGGTCTCCCATTACTACTATATTATTATTCTCTGTGTTATCTATTGTCTCTTGTAGTTTTTCAAAAAATAAGTTTTTCTCTTCATTTAATGCATTTCCGCTTGGTGCATAAGTTACTATAAAATAGTACTTTTCTTGTTTGTGTAACATTTCCAGTTCCATAATTCTTTCATTCACCATTTTAACATCTATAATGCTGTTTTTATAGTTTGGGCTTACTATTATCGCTACCCCCGCTTGTGCTACTGTCGTTTGATCCACTCCCGACCACCACATCCAGTAGCCCTCCTTTATCTCTTCCGTACCCCTTCCCTTCTTCTTCGTTTCTGTTGCCCCCAATATATCAACTTTCATTTTCCTCATCTCCCCCACCATCTCTATATCCTTACTTAGGGACAGATAGTGACGGTAGTGACGTAATAGTAGTTAGAAAAAAAAGAAGAATTGAAATTATTGAATCTGATTCAGAGGGCGAAGACAGCAATCCATGGAGTGATATTACGGGAAGCGACATTCCCTTACAAAAAATCAACCAGAGCACAAGTTTTCAACATCGAAGAACCACACCAATTTTTTAAACTGTATTTCACAGAAGAGTTGGTGGATGAAATTGTTTTAGAAACAAATAGTTACGCCAAGAACAAATTGAGAAGTAAAGCTCTTTCCAAAGATTCTATATGGCATACATGGCGCGACACAAATGAGGGGGAATTTTGGGCCTTTATCGGTGTAATTTTGAATATGGTAACTATGGTTTTGCCAAATGTGCAGGATTATTGGTCTACTGGTGCAAATACCAAAATACCATTTTTTTCTAATGTGTTCACTAGAAGAAGATTCAACCAACTATTTTGGATGTTACATTTAAAAACAGTAAATGAGCAACAAACAGACATCAGAACACGTATTCAACGGGTCAGTAATTTTATGGAATATATCAATTAAAAATTTGCGGAATATTATTATATTATATATAAAATTCAAAGGTAAAATTAGTTTTGTAACCTACAACCCGAATAAGCCTACAAAATGCGGTATACGCATATACGTTTTGGTTGACTCAGAAACTGGGTATGTGTACAATATTCTCCCATATTACGGTAGTATTACCTCCGATAATCTTACAAAATCTCAATTGCCTGTGAGTACTAGAATTGCATTGCATCTCTATAACAAATTATTGTCGAACGTACCAGATGCACAAGATTACCATATGTATATAGATAGATATTATACTAGTATTGTACTGGCGAAAGAATGACTACAAATGTAATGCCATCTAACAGGTACAATAAAAATCAATCGGAAGGGTATACCTAATCCAATAAAGAAACCCAAATTCGGTGAAAATAAATCAATTGCTTACAAAAAGGGAAGAGCGATGATATTGTCCTGGAAAACTAAAAGGGTAGTTACGCTGTTAAGCACCAGCGATAGCGCTGGATTCATTACAAAAACAAGATTTGTAAGAGGAGGTGAACAATAAAATGTGGAAAAGCCAAAAATTGTTGTTAACTACACGGCTTCAATGGGTGGTGTTGATCGCGCGGATCAATACGCATCATCATACTGTTTCCTAAGAAAATCTCGTAAGTGGTGGAGAAAATGTTCTTTTGGGGAATGGAGATGTCTGCCATAAATGCATACATTTTATATAAGTGTGTAAAAAAAAGCAAGAACGAAAAATCACTGTCTCATTTGCAGTTCGTCAAGATATTAGTCGATCAACGCGTAGGTGAGTTCCAGGAAGATCGATCAAAGCCTTCCACTTCAACACATGAAACAAGACTGGACAAAAGACTGCACATAATGCGAAAAGGTAAGAAAAGAGATTGTATTACATGTTCCAACAGACAGGAAAAAGGACAAAGACGCAAAACTTCAGAATATCGTGATACTTGCCCCGGTAAACCGCGTATGCATATGGGTGATTGTTTCCAAAGATATCACACTTTAAGAAATTTTAAGCCCCGAAATTTGTTTTTCTTTTATAATATTAGTTAAAATGTGTTTCGTAATAAAATAGCTAAGAAATAAATGTTTTGTTTTATTGCAACGACTCCATTTTTCTTTACATCACAGGTATGTACTTGTAACTAATATAACATAGTGCTGGAGTTATTGGTATCCTCCATGGGTTACTAGGCTGAAGTGCAAAGGGTTAATAAGAACTCTCTTCTGCTTAGAATGGTAATGGGGCGTGGCATGCAGGCACCAATCAGTATGGGTTTTCTTCCTGTTTTCTCTGTGTTGTAGTTTTCTCGATTGTGTGCAAAGAATCGTTTGTAAAGAATTACAGCTGTTAAAGATAGTTTAAATAAACTGTCATTTAAACACACTCGACTAACTTATTATATAAATACTCTGTTCTACCGTATACAACTGCAATAGAAGAGGATACATTTTTATGGAGGATAATGCGTTCCTATTGCGCAAACACTTGAACAATTGAATCGATGAAGACGTGAGAATAAAGTGGCCAGCAATACCCTAGATAGGAAGATATGATGTTTCATGAAATGTAATACTAGAAACGTTTCAGGCATTGACTTGCTGTCAGAGAAGAAACAGGCGTGATTTCCCACGAAATGTTCGACATGCTAATCCGATCAATGTCATTAAGATGCCAAATGTTTTTCGATGTTCGTAAAGATAATACACATTACTAATTTCTATCTTTCCTTAAAAATTATTGCAGTAAAACTTCTGTCATTTTTCTACGCTAGAAATGCAGCATTTAGTACTCTCCCAGCAAGATCACGTGAAACTCCAGACAGGCTAAAATACTTCAATATAATATTTGTTCACAAAAATACTGAAACCAGAACAGATACTAATTTTTTTTAATTTTTTATCATTTCTACGAAATATTCGTTTACCAGTTTGGCTTGTAGACTTCCGCGGTCGTTGTTAATTATATATTATACATATATACCTACATACATATATGTATATAGTAGAATATACAATTGACTCTTCAGAAATATTCGCCTAAATACCTACATACATATATTAATTATTTGTCTGTATCAGAGCACTGACTAAGAAAAAGATTTTTCTTATAATTTCTTTATATTTATTCAACATATCGTAAATACCCATTACTATTATTATTCATTATAAAGTAAATTAACAAGTATACTTCAACGAAAAGAAAAAAAAATATGATGTTTCTTAGCATTATCTTTCAGTCAATGTTGTTTGACAATTTCTCCCCGCCAAGACTCAATTACACAGTTTCACTAGTAAATTGAACATTTGACAACACGATCTTGGGGTAGAATTTTCCTCTTGTTTTATTTTCTTCTATTTTCCTAAAATATTTAATGCGTTCCAAACTTTTGAACTTCAAAAATGAAACAATTAAATATATAAAGTGTCCACAAATTGTGAAATCTTGAAAGTTATTTTCGTAAATTCTACAATATTTACTTACTGGTCATCTAGCTTGACCTTTTTGAATTAATTCTGTTCGTAATTTGGTAAACAAAATTGGTGAATGTTTGCTGGAATGTTCTGTATTTACTATTTCTTTATAAGATTATGTTAAGAATATATCATTCACCCTAAAAATTTATTTTTAGGGTGAATGATATATTCTTTAAAAATTTATTTTTGTTGTCTATAATGTAATTTAACAGTTACTTTATCTGGAAATATACCCATACATACAGATGGTTTGTCAAGTTTAATCATTAAAAGATCTTATACTATCGAAACTTCTTTGAATATTTATCGATACATTTTTAGAATTTGATATTTGTATTTCGCATGATCTGTGATCTATGATTTCATCAAGTAGAAATTTCCCGTATATATAATATAGTGATTTGAGCTTTGCTCATCTGTCGCTTAGAAATATATAATAAAATTTATTTTTAACAAATATTTACTTTTTGTACTTCTTAACCCAGGAATAAGTAAAGTGTGAGGGTTTTGATAATTTGCTTATATGTGATTTATTTCTACCCTTATTTTACCACAGAGATTGTACAGACGGCTGGTACACACATAATCAGCAGGATTTTCATGGATTACGATTATATGCTATCTGGTGTAAAATAATCCTGTAAGATTTTCAAAATTTATTCTTAGATAATGATTAATAGTGTAGGCAACTGATTATTTCTTTACAGTACTTGCAGAAAGGAAAATTATATTCTCGGTAAATTATCTTTATCTGCTACTGACGTCTCTTTTCACCACACTGCAAAGGTACTGCACTGTAAATTTAGCTCTTTTTGCTTGGAGGTCCTCTTTTGGAAGAGTAACGAAATACATTGTATGCTCTCCGCTTTTGGTTCTTCGGCAAGTGTTATGGGATAAGACAGGATCGAGGTTTTCAAACCATTATAAGATATCCAAACATTTACTGCACACTGCTCAAACTACTTGAGACTGCACTGAGTAAAATGCATTTTTCCATCATTTAATTAATTTTTTACCATGATCACATAGTTCTACGAGTTGGTCTGCCTTGTCAGTTCCTCCCATTTTTTGACGACAAAATTAGATCCGTTTTTGTTCCTTTATAAACTTTAGCTGAATCAAATTGTGACAATTGCTCACAACTGTAACTTATTTTGTATCTTGGCATTTTATACATAATAATTCACTGTTGATATATCGAAATGTAGACTATTCTTGTTGCTGTTCTTCTTTTATCGTTAGCACATTTTTTTGTTTGTACAAGCAGGTTCCCAAGTTCGCAAAATTCAATATTTATTATAAATGACCACTTGTAAAGAATCGGTCAAAGCAGGCCACATCTTTCGCTTTGGTTGTAGACGCAAGTGATTTTACCATCCTTTCTCCAAAGGTAAGCGGCTCTTCATTTTCTAGTTTCTAGTCTTAAGTTATGTAAAGGATATGTGTCATCACTGTTAAGATAGCCGTTACCCTTTATGCAATAAGCGAAAAAGTCTCCTTCCGAAACCACTTCACCAATACTCGAGTGGAGCATATTTGTAATATAATCTGAAGTAACTATTTTTAGCCACATCCTCCATCCAATTAAAACTGGAGATAGAGGTAAGGGTAGTGACATACTTTTTTATACAAGGCAACTATGTTTGGCACTTTTGGAAAGACCTTCTTAGTACTACTAGTTAATTGATGTGTGTCGGGAAATTCATCTTAAATTAAACTCTGCAATTTTGTGCAGTGCATGGTAACATGTAAAAGGTTTGGGTGCTTGACAGCTTTTGCCTTATATGAAGCTGCATCACTCAACAAGACTTTTGCATTACCTCTGACAATTACTACAACACTTTTTAGCAATTACTTCTGCCATAATATTGACATTAACTCGTTTAAGTATTTTACTTGCTATCACATACCGCTTTTTTGTATGCTTTGTCGGTGTATCTGGATGTAAGATACCAATAATAACATTTGCTTCACTTCTGTCTAATATATCTATAGTTTCGTCTGAACTATAACAAGAATAATTATCCCCTACATCATTTCTAATTTTATCTATTACTTTTACATATGTTATTGAAAGATATTTTTTTCGTACAGTTAATTCAACAAGAATAATCCTACCTGTACACTTTATCAAAAATCGTTAAAAAGTTACATTGTCAGGCTTCTTAAATGGTGTATTTGCAGCTATAAAAGCTTCGCAAAGATCATTATGAAAATGATTTGCCGATCTATATGAATTGTGGTTAATTTCAAATATTAATTGTTCTGTTATTTTACCATTTTTGAATATTTCAAAATAATTAAGCCGATTTTGCAAAAAAGTCTCTGCATCATTAACTATTGAAAATTAGTCGTGCTCCTTAATCCAGGTATTCTTCAAATCGCCACTAGAACGTTTTGTGAGAACTATTATTATGTAAATGGAAAGAAAAGTTTATTTGTAGAAAATCAAAAGCTAATTTACTGTAGTTAAATAATTTGCATTAGTTATTAGAAAAATAATGATGTTATAAAATAAACAGCAACAATAAATATTAATGACGAAAAAAAGGAGTAGTGAAAAATGCAATAAGAACCTTCCATCAAATGAAACTAAAACTGAATTGTAGCAATAACTAATCGAAAATATAATAAATAGATACTGCTGAGTAGAATATAGAAATAATAATAAAATAATTTATAAAACTAATTAAATTGAACAAGAATATAAGAAAGTGTGACAATAGTAACGAGCGAACAATATCTCTAACTCTTAATTATAGACTGTCGTCTTATTGCAATAATGACTGGCATCCATCCACTTACTGTTCACAATATAACGTGCTTATAATGTGCTTAAGAAGACACTATTTTTTTATTTGAAAAACGTCCAGCAAAACGTTCTGCTTAGGTTAGTTTATAGTTTTCGTTACTAGTTGTACGGGGTGAACCGAATGCTTATTTACTTATTTCATTGGCAGCGATCGCATTTATTTGTGTATTGAATAATATCCTTATGACAACCTTTCCAAAAATATTTACTACGAATTTGTGTTTCTTTAATTCCCAAGGGGTTATTAATTTCGTCATAAGTTTCATCTAAACAAAAAATAAACTACTCCGTATTGTCTAAATTTTTGGTTATCGCATTATAAAGATCAGTCATTATCGATTTTTTGCGAATGATTATCTAGAGAATTGTTTTTCTTGTACAATTTCCCGACTGAATTTAGGTTACGTTCCTATTTCTATGAATATTTGTAAATTTTGCATCATTGGTTTGTGTTTTTTTCAATCGCATTAAAATAAGTTGAACTCGATTTTGTTATATGTTACCGTATGAATTTTTTCTCAAACAATAAATTACGTACAAAAGGTACAAGGAAAATTTTGCAATACAGCTTTGTTTATTTAATTTTTCCAAAGTAATTTCCTCTACATTCAATACACCTCTCCATCCTCCGAAACCAATCGTTAAACCAGTGCAACGTAGTGCAAAGTCGCAGCGAGCAAGATCTGGATTGTAAGGCGGGTGCTCGAGAAGTTTCATTCCTGTCGAGGTCAAATATTCGGTATGGGGTTTGACGCGGTGAGCTGGAGAATTATCATGATAGAGGAATCAGGTGTCCATTCTTGGCTTTGGCCGCAGGTTCTTCATAGATCCAATGACTTTAGGCAGACACTATTCAATATACCACTTAGCTGTGACTGTCTTCTGTGTGTCCAAAACGACGCGTTCCACAATTCCACTCGATTTGAAAAGTACAGCTATTATTTTCTTCTTTACATTTTATTCATTTATCAATATAAAATAAATATCTAAAACAAGTGACCACTTGAACGCGCGTTATCGCGGTTACCTTAATAACGATGGAGCATACGAACTAGCGAAGATTCATAAGTAGCTTCCAGAACTTTCGAACTTTGAAGAAAAAGGATCGATGCAGTTAGATCCGTACACCGTCGAAATCGGTGGATCTAAAGCCCGTGTGTTTTATTATGTATTTAAAATGCCCTCTACAATCAATCACCGCTTTCCGTTCTCGATCAAGCTACCCCTTTACCCGCAGCAGTGGAGCTACAAGTAAACCGTTGTTGGATGCTTTTTTTGCACAGAAATTTGTCTGTATGCCAAATATTGAGCTAGATATACCTGCATTATTTGTTTTCGCATTGACCGTTAGTATCTCAGTCAAAGCGCCTTATTTCTATTTTTGTTCATTTCTGTCTATTTATTTTGATTTTCTTTTATAAATCACTATCATTTAATAGAGTAAACACTAATAAATTAATTCACCTTATTGTAACTCGAGCTCGAGATGTGGCTATTCACCGTAAGAGCGACGTTAACTAAATACTCACACTGGTGACACGATTCCTGGTGTCGTTGAAATTTCTTTGGGGGGTACACCCGATTTTCCGGGGAGTGTAATGTCGCGAGATAACCCACCTTTTATTTTTATTATTATTTTATTACACTCTATTGCTTCGTAACAAACGAAACAATGCTTATTATATTATTTGGTATGCGGTTTTATGTACACACTTATTGTTATTGATTGGCCAGGACTAATGATTTTTTTCACTATTACTAATTATTATCGGCATATTTATAATTTATTTTATTTCATAATTTACACCTATTAATAATTACTTGTAAATATTATATAGGTGTAGTACTACCTTTATTTACTTTTATTTCATTCCACTTTATTTTAAATTTATTGTTTCCTTTTGTCATTTTTAAATATGGTTACATCTTTTTTTATTTGTTTTATTTTATTTTTAATTAATGTTTCCCATGAAAAAAAGCAACCCAGCTACAAGCACTCTCGGTGTATATAACAAGTTGTTGGTTCCTTGTGAGGCAAACCATCAGGAATATAACCCAGCATTATACTAATTAACAGCAATATACACATATTTAGCAACTAACAAACACCTTTAAAATTATTGAATGGATTTGAGAGCAGTAAGCAATACACACATACAATTTCATGTCCATTTACCCGTTAAAGTTACATCTCGGGCCCGTATATATCTAATCAGTATTGTTACCCGTATTAGATCGATGCTTCTAGCTACAACGATACAAATTTTATAGGATTTGTTATCAATATAAGTATATTTCTTCATTTTTTATTATCAAGTAATAGCACCATGTGTTACAATATCGCCATCTTTATCAAATACGACAGACTTTTATGTTTTAAAATAACCATAAATTTTAACAACCATCTAATGGAATTAGAAGTCGACCTGTACCAGTAGCAGTATACACAGAAAATTGTGAAATCTATAATAAAATTGGATATAACGCAGAACAAATACAAAGGGTACTAGGAAAATTTTGCAATCGTAGGAAGCTGCTTGTTGCTGCATGTTGAGACATGTTCATACGTACATAGTAACCGCCGCGCCATGTCGATGGGCTCAGTTATTCATTAGCAGTGAGTGTGTAAAGTGCTTGCGGTGGCACCCTGGTCACGAAATGAGATAAGGGCAGTTTTGCGTTATATTTCGTGCGTGGTTTAAACATAGACCAGTGCTTCGAAGAAATGACTCTCGCACTAGATGATATTTGTCCACATCGCACGACGATATTCATGTAGTGCTACATCGACTGACTGAAGAGCAGATGACACGACATGTGACTTGGTGCCGGGAGATGCTAAAAAAGTTTAATAAGGGACAATCTCGATATGTGAACAACATCGTGACAGGTGAGGAGACTTGGCTGTATTATTACGATGTGCCGACCAAAGTTCAAAACAAAGTTTGGGTCTTTGATGATGAGGATACACTCTCAAATCTCTATATGTAAAGAAGAAAATGATAGCTGTATTTTTCAAATCGAGTGGAATTGTGGAACGCGTCGTTATGGACACACAGAAAACAGTCACAGCTGAGTGGTATACTGAACAGTGCCTGCCTAAAGTCATCGTATCTATGAAAAACCTGCGGCCAAAGTCAAGAATGGACACCTGGTTCCTCCATCACGATAATGCTTCAGCTCACCGCGCCAAAGACTACCGAATATTTGACCACGACAGGATTGAAATTTGTCGAACACCCTCCCTATAGTCCAGATCTTGCTCCCTGCGACTTTGCTCTGTTCCCGCATGTGAAAATTAAACTAAAAGGGAGGCGGTTTTCCAGTGATGAGGACCTTCTGCGGGCTTGGGACAACGAGTGTGCTTTACTCCCTAGTGAAACTTGGTAGAACTGGTTTAAAGATTGGTTTCGGAGGGTGGAGAGGTGTATTGAATGTAGAGGAAATTACTTTGAAAAAATTAAATAAACAAAGCTGTCTTGCGAAACTTTCCTAGTACCCTTTGCACAATGCATGTAGCAGAGAACGAAATGAAGAAATTGCAATTCCAACACCTTTGTTTGTTTTAAAAATAATGACCTGTGTCATTAAAGGTTGCTGTTAACCTTTACAAACAGACTGAAACATATACTCAACATGAAAACTGTATTGAAAGTCACCATAACAGAAAGAAGAAATCGAAAAATGGGACAATAAATTGTTACGAGATATCATCTACAAAAATATTTGTAAGTACTGTACCAAAGAAAGTGGACGTTTCGGGTAAAATAAAATATTGAATAGTAGTCGATGACCGATAACTAAATGATCAGAACATCATTGACAAATATCGGCTATAGTTGACATCTTAAAGAAATTAGGACATGTATAATATTTCGCGACTTTAAATCTTGTATTATACCATCAGTTTGAAATAGCATAATATTTCGCAACTTTAAATATTGCGTCAGAATACTGTTACATTCTCATTTTTATCATGCGTTCAAATCTTCTGGACATCACTGCATACATCAATATTGTGACTTAGGGAATAAGTTCATTTGACAGTTTTTACATTTTTAGCTGATTAACTGGTTAATAGAGGCTATCGCGTGATCATTATTAAATACCAATAAAATGATACTTATAGTAATATAAAGAGAAGATATGGACGTCAGAGTCATTCAGTCAGTGTTTATCATTCAGTTAAGATGCAGTCTGTTCAACAATTTAAACCAACCCTTCTCAATACTACTATGGAATATCTGAAAGTAAATATTAAAAAATGTAATCTAACTCTTCGGGCATTAAAAAATTCGTTAACTAGTACTAAAAATGTTAGTAAGAAACAAAAACAAAAACTTACAAGGGCTATTGCCAAAGTGAGAAGTTTCGAACAAAAGTATCACCCTCTTCAAGTAAAGGGAGGAAGTTATGCTCCGAGGAAACATATTGCTTTTAACCATGTTAAATGGGCAGATATAGGAATTATCATTAATCCATACCATATCGACCCGAAATTGTTCATGGAAGATGCTGCCGCCTTATTTCTAGAAGAATTTTAAATATATTGAAGAAAGAAGAGATCATCAAGATAAATACAATCTTTTGTGGTGAATTTACAAAGCAACAGGCCGAACAGGAAATTAATGAAGTTAAATATCTTAGTACTAAAAATATAGCAATTTACCGAGACACAAAACTACAAGAATGGTTTGCCAATAATATACAACAGCCAATTCTCGCTGAACTGGAAGAGTTTCAAGAAAAAAACAGCGGTTGGACATTGACATCTATTATAAATCTTCAAATAAATATAAATAAATTTACTCCACAACTAGGATCATCTTACATAGAACTACTAGATTGTATTAAAAGAAAGCACGTAATCGTGAATGTAAAAAATAACGATCAAAAATGTTTCACATGGACTGTTGTGTCCGCGCTATATCCAGTGAATAAGGCTCCGCAAAGAATTATGAAGTATCCGAACCCATTTACTTTCCAAAAACTATTCTGCCAATCACTGACGATCCTGTACCTGCTATCGTTTGCCGTGGTGAAATCAATGAAACTGGACCCACTATGTCCCACAAATGTGTGCTCATCGTTATTATTCAAAACCGTAAGCGAATTACTTTACAAAAACTATTCAAATTCGCGCCCGTGTTGGTCCTCGATCGAACTATTCCATAATCGGCTTTTACTATTCCCTTCCAGCCCGATGATTACTTTGCTCTCGCTTAAATTAAGTCGTGTAATAAATTCGCGGAATTTTCTAAGGTTTATTCTAAACGCACCGGGGTTGCCATCGTCGGGCGGTAAATAAGCTGAAACGATAATGACGCTTAACCCCTTACTGTTTGAAATACCAACACCAATAATGTTCGAACTACTTTTATCGCTAAGCGTAATGCCGTTAAGGTCATTATTCTCAACTGCCCTTTGCAGTCCTTCGCTTTGTGCCCCGACTTTAGACACTTATAGCAATAGTATACATTGCTATAATCGTGACCGAAACTTTCAGCTTTTCCGCGTCCTTTTTCGTGCTGCATTCCACCAAAACCGCGCCGTCTTTCCCTTTACGTAGCCGCGCACCCCTATTTTGTTACTGACAACGTCCACCTTCTGCGCCAGCTCCTTCTTTATCTGTTCTACAGTCTGTTTCTTGTTTTCCGGCTGAATTTTCACCATCATCGATTGAGCCCTTAATTTGTCAGCGTATGATATGCACTCCGTTTTCCCGGCTGCACACATCACTACGGTGTTCTCCCGCTCCCTTTTTTCCGTGGCTTTCGCGGCGCTATTGTGGATCTTCTTCAAGATGCCATGCTGCTCCCCAACTATTTGTAGCATTTATGCTACCATGTCGCGCGGTTTTTTCCGATCCTCGACCCTCAGCGTTTCCGCTTTGGTCGGCACCATTTCACAAATAGACACCGTTAAGTGCCGCGCCATTTTAATCAACCTGTCCTCCTTAGACACTTTGTCGTCGTCTACGATGGCGCTCTGAAGACTCTTCCTTCGCGAATCTACTGCGCCCCTCCGATTGGTCGACGCACCGGCGTCAGCCATATTTATTCGCGAAATTAACTATACGATTTCCCACTTTAAAAAGAACAAAACAATCAAAGTAAAACGGAACAGAGCGTTGCCAACTTACATCTAAATAACGCAGCCGAACAAGCAAAACGTAAATTTTGTCATATTAGAAAAAATAAAATTATTATTAACCAATCGACTAATTAATTAAGTCAAGCTGAAAGTCCATGAAATCGTCGAAATTAAAATACATTTAACTTCTTACCTTGTTGCTCCCTCTCTAAATTGCGGTCGTTATGCCGTTACCGGACGGACCACACAACTGCCGTTGCTGTACAGGTCACGCTTCTAGAACAATTTAGAAAGTTGAACTTTGTCTTTATTATTATTATTTATTATTATATTATGATTACGTCCTGCATTTAACGCGATTTAAATGTTTTAATCAAATTAAAAAGTCATTACTGATACTTAATTATCACTTGAAATATATATTAAATCTATTTCAGTGAATTAAATTCACTATTTCGACAGAATTAATTGCTGAAATAGTTTCACGGAAACGTTTTTAAACGCCAAACTTTCACTTTATTTAACACAAAATTAACACTTTTATTTTAATTAAAACGCACGTTTTCACTAGTGAAATCAGTAAAAGTGATTCAACCAACACGAGTTCGCTAATTACTTGCAATATTTCGCACACTAAACTCAGGTCGTAATAACTGCGAAAGCGATCGCTGCAATTATACTAATGATAATAATAGTAATAATAATAATAATAATAATACTATCTGCTTCTGGGCTTCCGGGCGGGAACCGCGTCACTTGTATATCTGAAACAGTTTCAGTGCAGTAGTTCAGCCCTGAAGATGTCCCATACAAATGGGTACGAAACGTCGGCAGATATACTAGTGACGCGGTTCCAGCCCGGAAACCCAGAAGCAGATAGCATGGACCACGACCGCGGAAGTCTACGTACCAAATTAATAATAATAATAATTTATTGATGTATATGTACATACACACGTCATTACATAATATAAATAAATAAAAACACAAAAAAGAAAACTTTTTTGGCTCACAATTAATACGCTACTAAACACGTTAAACCCCGCAAGATTTATACAAAACACCAGAGTAACAATGAAAACATAAAACACAAAAATGGCAATATCAAAATTTATATTTCAGAAAATCATTTACTGAATAGAAACAGTTCTCCACCAGCACTGTTTTTATTAATCTTTTGAGACTAATCCATGGTAGGCTCTTAAACCTATAAGGCAAAGCATTGTATATATTCACGGCCATGTAATTTGAACTTAGCTGACTTTTCCCAATGCGATGATACGGTATGACCAAACTACTCTGGTTTCGTGTTTCATATGCGTGAAAATCACCATTTTTGCAGAACTTATCTGGCGACTTATGAACAAACTCCAGGCAAGCAAGTATATACAAGGATGGGAGGGTCAGTATTTTGTGTTTTCTAAATAGATTTACACAACTTGTGGTATTAGATACACCACTAAGGGCTCGGATTACATGCACTTCCCTGAAAATTTGCATAGTACACAGTCCTAGCTGCCTCGGGTGTAGCCACTAGTTTCACTCTTCGTATAGAGTATATTGCTGATGCTAGATTGCGGCACAAGTTATCAATGTGGCACTCCTAAGTCAGGTTGCTCGCAATCAACAGGCTCAGAAACTTAATATTCACTTTGGGCTCCCCCGTCACTCCCCTTGTTGTTATTGTCAGCTGTTGGGTTTTGTCATGATTTAATTTCATAAGATTGCTACTAAACCACTCGCTTGCCTCCCCCAATGCAGTCTCCATATAAGCCTCTGCAACTTCCCTGCACTGGGCACGCACTATTATGGACGCATCATCTGCAAACTGGGTGACCCTACCCACGGTGATATTATGGGGCATATCATTGACATAGATTAGAAGCAAAAGAGGCCCCAATATTGACCCCTGTGGAACCCCCCGATCAATTGGCGCTACATCCGAGAGCCGATCATTCCAGTATACCTTCTGTCTTCTGTTTGAAAAATACGAACCGATCAGCTCATTTGCTTGTCCTCTCACTCCCTACATGTTTAACTTTCCCATAAGTATCCCATGGTCCATTGCATCAAAAGCCTTACTCAGGTCGCAACATCCCAGAATTACCGCATCTCTAGCATCGAGAGCATCTGCTGTATATTCCAGGACCTCCGTAATTGCGGTAGTCGTGGACTTTCCCCTTAGAAAGCCATGCTGACTTACATTTATGGGTCTGTGTGTCTCAAAGAACTGGATTAATCTCTTTTTGACAATGGTTTCCAAGATTTTTGACATCACGGGTAGAATGGAGATTGGTCTAAAATTCGTTTTGTCAGTCGATCCTTCCTTGTGTATCGGAAGCACTTTTGCTATTTTCAGAGGGTCTGGGAATACCCCCCTGGACAAACACTCATTGAAAATGTCTGTTACTGGGTCAACTATATAATCAATACTCTTTTTTAGTATGCTTACGTTCATTCCATATACATATATCAGTAGTTCGCTGACTCCTGAAGCCAAAAACGACTTCTCTTACTTCCTCCTCTGTCGTAGGGTGGAGGAAGATAGTTTGTTCTACAATTCCTATGCCCCGCCTCATTAAATCGTGCGGATCCCGGTAGGTACTCTATATTAATTTGATTGCTTCACTCCCCACCCAAACAAAATAATGGTTGAAATCATCAGCAGTCACCTCATGTAGAATATTCTGATTGCGTTTATTTCCTGCTACTTCGCCCCTAACCCCTTCCCATGTGGCCTTGATTTTGTTTTCGACTCCAAGTATGTAATCAGAGTTCCATTCGTTCTTACTCTGGGTCACCCGATGTTTGTATTCCTTTTTTAATTTTCTATATAATTCTTTGTACTCTCCATCACTTGTCACCTTACATACTACTTCGATCCCATCCATAAGATTTCTGACGGCTCTTAGATCCTCCGTATACCACGACATATGGCTACGTCCATGGCCTATCTTTTTCACTATTTCCGGAAAAGCTCCATCAAACTCATCCAGATAAAGGTCCAAAAAATATTTAAAACGTTCTTGTATATCATCAATTGATTGGAGTGCAATCCAATCCACATTTGTAAGATTGCTAATTAACATAAAAGTGTTGGCATCGTTTATATGGCTTATTTTTCGATAAATTTGTTTCATTGGCCCCGTACAATATTTACTTGACAGAAGTAATCTCTGACCCAAATTATCAGATAAATGAGGGGTTGACGTTTCACATAAATCAACAGTAATTTCCTCCGGTACGAATATATTGTCTATACATGTTTTCGAATGATCAGTGATTCTAGAAGGCTAGCTGAATATTTTCTGCAGACCATAGGAAGAAAGCAAATTGGTTACATCCACTGAATCCTTAGTTCCTTCAAGAGAATTTACATTAAAGTCACCCGCTATCACTATGTTGGCATCAGGATAATATTCAGATATTTCCTAAGAAATATTCCAATCTACCCAACGGAGATCGATATACACATATTAAAACCACGTTCTTATTTACCAAATAAAGGCTTGCCATCTCTATGTCCAACTCAACAGAAAAACAATCTATTATGTCTATTTTGTGAAAAATTATATTTTCTCGCGTCAATATTAGAACACCACCGTGTGTTTTTTCTTTTCTGCAGTAAGCCGAAGCTACATTGTAACCGTTTAACTTTAAGTTGCTTATCGATGAATCGGTGAGCCAATGTTCAGTTATACACATTATATGCGGTTTGTGTTCAAATAAATAGATGTTTAACTCATCAATTTTATTTGATATGGATTGTATGTTTATATTATATATTGTTAAGTTTTCAATGCGAGACAGTGGCTTGTCGACCGGGCACTTTATCGAAGGTAGCTGTCTCTCGAAAAAACCTAAATTTCTTTACCAAAATATTAACTGGTCAATTTGTCAGATTATACAGTTCGTCCTTCAATATCAAATCCGCTCCTATTTTGAACGATTCATTTCTCCCTTTCGTATTTAATTTAGATACGGTGAAATTTTTATTAGAGAATTTATTCTCTAGATACATATTAACGCTTTCTTCTGTTGTGTTTTGCTTACATTTCCCCATATATGTATAACCAAAGTCTTTGTTCGCTAGCGGAGAGTTCACGTACCTCAGATTGGTCAGTACCGTAAATTTTTTCTTCGTCCCTGGGTCCTTTTCTTTTAACTCTCATGTTTTTCCGATGTCGCTTTTTTTTGCTCCTCCTCAACACTATCAATATGTACAACAGTATCTGTGGATGAAGTTAAATCTAAATCGCACGCCGAACTTTCCATTTTTAAAATATTTTCTACATCCTCTCGATTTTCTATTAAATTCTTCTTGTTAACAATATTCAATTGATTGTTAAGCTGCTTAAGCTCATTTTTCAATCCTTCAATTTCTTTTTTAATAGTTCAGAGAACATAGATTTAAATTGCGCTACACTAAGTGTTATTTGATTTTGTTGCCCCTGTTTAACCTTTTCTCTCGTATTAGAAACTAACTAATAGATAGTCACCGTGGAGCACACGTATTGCACCGCACAACCGCACGAGTCAGAATCCAAATTGATACTGATATATATTATACTGAACAGTGCCTGCCTAAAGTCATTGGATCTATGAAGAACCTGCGGCCAAATTCAAGAATGGGCACCTGGTTCCTCCATAACGATAATGCTCCAGCTCACCGCGCCAAAGACTGCACCGAATATTTGACCACGACAGGATTAAAATCTGTGGAACACCCTCCCTACAGTCCAGATCTTGCTCCCTATGACTTTGTTCCCGCATGTGAAAATGAAGCTAAAAGAGAGGCGGTTCTCCAGTGACGAGGAGCTTCTGCGGACTAGGGACAACGAATGCGCTTTACTCCTTAGTGAAACTTGGCAGAACTGGTATAAAGATTGGTTTCGGAAGATGGAGAGGTGTATTAAGTGTAGAGGTAATTACTTTGAAAAAATTAAATAAACAACGTAAAGTAAAAAGTGATAGATTGCAACAATAGACTAAAAAGAATTAATTTAAAGTCGTATGGAGAATATTTTTAATTTCCTATCTCTTAGTATGCGGACTGCAACAAATAACAATACAACGATGCATAATGCTACCTTTCTTTCCAGTAACATCTAATTTAAACATTTATTGTACATAAAAATGGCCATGTGGCATTATATCTAACCAAAACCACCAACATATTAGAAAAGGAAATAAATCTTAAATTAGATATCAATGTTTCATGTTAATAATTAAATTTCTTACGTTCTCTGGTGCCACATAACGGACAGTTCATTTATATGAATTTATAAATTCATTCAATGTATGTATAATAAAATATATTCATACACATCGAAACAAAGTTTTATAACGAAATCTCCAAGTATTTTACAGGATAAATTGTATACAAATGCATAAAGTGTGGCTTTAGTTTCATGTCACACCCTATGGTATGTAGAATATTGTGAGCCCGATAATGGACGATAATGAAGTTATGTTTTTGCGACTTTTCGTCGCGCATGAGGTGTTCTTAATGATAATTGGTTCTGGTGATCGCTTCAAAGCTCATCAAGAAGAACGCAATGTTGAAAATTTACCGAAAAGCAGATAACCAAAGTCGGAACAAATAAAGTTGTTCAAAATGTTGCTGTAGCATTAAAAGTATTATCGCAAACTTCTACTACATCCCTCGTACTAAACTATGGTATATGTTGTCAGAAATATATCAACATTCTCAATGCTATCTGCTTCTGGGTTTCCGGGCTAGAACCGTGTCACTATTATATCTGCCGACGTTTAGTACCCATTTGTATGGGACATCTTCAGGGCTGAACTACTGCACTGAAACTGGTGTAAGTCGATGGGGAACGCGTTTATATATGGATAATAGGTCATGGGTCAATGCAGCGTTGCGGTTGGGTTGGGTTGGGTTGGGTTGGGTTGGGTTGGGTTGGGTTGGGTTGGGTTGGGTTGGGTTGGGTTGGGTTGGGTTGGGTTGGGTTGGGTTGGGTTGGGTTGGGTTGGGTTGGGTTGGGTTGGGTTGGGTTGGGTTGGGTTGGGTTGGGTTGGGTGTAGGGTGTAGGGTGGGTGGACTCTCTAAAGCCCACCTACACTGTATACAAGGTGTTACTGACCGCATCAGTAGGGTTCTTCTCAAAAACAACATCAAAACCATCTTCAAACCCCATTCCAAATTATCTGACCCTTTTTCCGTAAAAGACCATATTTCTTTAGATCACCTGGTGTGTACAGGATTCCTTGTTCATGCGGCAGGGCATATATTGGTGAAACAAAGCGGTCTGTCGGCACTCGTGTTTCTGAACATGAACGTTGTACCAGGTTGCTGCGCATAGCCGGTTCTGCACTTGCCGAGCATAGGCTGGAAATCGGGCACCATATTCAGTTTAATTCGACCAATATCCTATCCTGCACTAACCATTTCTATGGTTGCAAAATCCGTGAAACTATAGAGATCTTTAAGCACCCCAATAACCTTAACCGCGATGATGGCTACCCCCTACATAACGCTTGGCAATCCTGCATCTCTAATCTACCCAACCGCAATCGTAACGCTCCATTGACCCATTATCCATATATAAACGCGTCCCCCATCGACATACACCAGTTTCAGTGCAGTAGTTCAGCCCTGAAGATGTCCCATACAAATGGGTACGAAACGTCGGCAGATATAATAGTGATGCGGTTCTAGCCCGGAAATCCAGAAGCAGATAGCATGGACCACGACCGCGGAAGTCTACGTACCAAATCAACATTCACAAAGTTTACATAGATTTATATGTAATCTTTATATGACAAAATTAGTTATGAAACGTAGTCGTCTGTATATAAATAATGCTTATTAAGACAATATATATAGTATATCATCATTTAATATTATCAATTGATTCTTTAAATTTATCCGATTATAGCAGGCATAAGGTGCATGATTATTCATTCACAATTGCAAAACAACTTGAGGTGTTTATTTGAGAATTTTAACAGAAAAAAATGGAGGTCATATCAAACATTTGTGAATTGTTATTATTTATTTGTTAAACATTCTGGAGTATTTGCAAATTTAGAGGGTAAATTTGTTCACTTACATTTTCGCTTGTTCTTTTACTTCTATATCTGTAATAAGTATCACACTACTGATTCGTGTAATATTTGATTTCATTCGCTAAAATTTGTTATTTTATGGTAGCATCTCATTAAATAATTTTGACATTACCTGTCATTTCCATAGCTATCTATCACCAATTATTGGAATTTGCAACTCATTTTAACAAAATTGAAAATAAATACAGGGTGGGGCAGAACAACGAGCGATTTTAAAAAGCCCGCGATTCGCGCCGTGTCATTCGGAAGTGGTAGTGACGCTATCGGCCATGTTTCCTTGATATTAGCATTTAGTAACAATGGAGCGTTGGACCCCTCAACAGCGTGCGTACGCTGTTAAGGCGTTTTATGGAAATGATAATTCTTACATACGCGCGCGTCGTGCCTTTCGAAATCATTTTAACATTAATAGCAATCAACCAGTGCCGTCTGCCTGTGCCATTAAAAAATGGGTTAGGAACTTTGAGGAAACTTCGTCAAGAAAAAGAAACCTGGTCGGCCAAAATCGGTGCGTACGCCCGAGAATATCGACCGTGTAAGAACTGCTATTGAGCGAAGCCCGCGTCGTTCAGCACGCCAGCATAGCACTACACTTGGGATTTCAAACCGAACTGTCAGACTAATATTACACAAGGATCTCCACCTTCATCCATACAAAATCCAAATGGTACAGGCTCTTAAAGGCACGGATTATGTGAGTCGACAACGATTCTGTGAAGACCTCACACCGTGCGACTTTTTCTTGTGGGGGTACTTAAAAAGTAAAGTGTTTCAAGATAACCCACCACAAACAATTCAAGCCCTGAAAGAACGGATCCGACAGGAAGTGGAAAACATTCCCCTAGCAATGCTGCAAAATGTAATGAATAGTTTCAAAACACGATTGGAAGAATGTGTACGCCTGAACGGATGTCATCTTTCCGGAGTTATTTTTAAAAAATAAAATAATTAATGCTTTTTTATGTTCTTTGAGAAAATAATGAATTTATTACTAAATATTGTTTTTCTTGTTTTCTACAGCCTTTTTAAAATCGCTCGTTATTCAGCCTCACCCGTTATATATAGGCAAGTAATGCTATTACGTGTCGATGTAGAAGTAAATTATGCGTTCGAATAAAAAATATGCGGCATCGTATTAGGATAGATGGAGCTATGCGCAACTATATTATAGTTTATTCTTGTGTATTGTAACATGTATGGTGCAATAATCTAAAAGCACATTTGATCAATAAGGTTGATATATAACCCCTTTCCACATTAACTTTTGTAAATTCTATATACGCATTTCGACAACCAAGTTGTCATCATCAGCAGATAATTTCAAAGTGTCGCACCTGGTAAAACACGGCGAAAAACAACCGCACGAAAATCAAACTCCGTACGCGATCCACACCGTTCAAAACCAAGATGTACACTGTGTTTGTTTCACAAGATTTTTAAAAATTATTCTTACTTAAACTAACATGCACTACATTGAAAAAGGGAATTACGGTCAAGACAGTCAAGTGCCTGCCTGTAATTTATTATATTGTTCGTCCTCTGACATTAAGTAGGGAAAAAAGGGTCGATTGTACGGGGCCAGTTTCATTATTGTTCACCACATGGTTTAAATGAATGAATAAACATAAATCAAACATACATGAAGTCAACATATTACAAGAAGGTTAATTTTTCAAAATATATAAAGTAAGTAATTGTAAAGAACTTTGATTGTATTTTATAATTATTAAGATTTAGACAAACGTATTTAGAAGAAGATAT
>JAVIWB010001956.1:0-274939 GCA_031893035.1 Dermolepida albohirtum | reverse complement strand
TTCTTCCGCTTCTTCCCGTTCAATATGATGATCTGGTATTTTGAAAATGTTTCTCCTTCTGTATTTGTGTGGCGTTTCCTTTTCATACAAATAGACCGTTCCTGGAGTGTACGCAAAGGCGAATCCTTTGGCGAAATTGAAGAGCGCTTTAACTTCGTGAACATCGCCATACCTTGTGAATTCTAATTCCTCGATATTTGCACCAGATGCTGGTTGATCACCATCAGCTATCTGTTAGAAAAACAATTTAATTTTCATTTCTTTAATAATTACAATATTTCCACTAAATACCTTAAAGTTAAGAATTGTTAAATCCGATGCTAAATAAATTGCCTTTAGATCTCCATTTTCAAATGTCAGTATTCTGCCGTCAGCAGTACCAGCTACAAGTCTGTCTTGGGTCAGCCAGGCGGCGCAAGATATATTCAACTGATCAGCTTTAGAGAATCCGAATTGCCTCCAGGCATTCTCTGCACAGGCCAACATACGGAACAGTTGATTTCCTACGAGGACAACCAAATTTGAGTCCGTCGGATTGCTTACTATCTGAAAGGCAAAGAGGACGTAAATTTATAATAAAAAATTAACGAGTTTTGATGTGTAGCCCGCACGCACACAAACATATGCGCTTATATAAAATTCAAAATGGTATACCTGGTTACGTGGTGCAACAACTTATAAAGCTCTTCGCCGATAAAGGGACCTGCCTTTCCTTAGAACTATTTGTGCTGTTTAGGGAAAAGACAATTAGGGAGGGTACGGCACGGAAATGGCTTGTCTATTTAAAAAATCTCCTTGAACGGTGATATCGCCATTGAAAATCGGGTCGACGACCTTTTCACTTTCAAATCATCGGATTTTTTCAGGTGTGAAATTGAAAAATTGCCGGACGATCGTAAATAATTGAGGAGAATATATGTATTCATGATTATTTTATGTTTTTTTTGGTTAAAAGATAAATAAAATTTAAATTGAATAAAAACCCCGCAAACTTATGCATTAACTTGATATTAAACTATTATTAAAGAGAGAGAGCGGTATCAATGTCAAAAGCATTCAATTTTTATTTCTTGATATTTGTTGTTCATATTTAAACAACAATTATTCTAAATATGTATCATTGGGGCAGTGAAAAGGTACTGGATGTTATGATTTAAATTAATTTTTACCAAGTAATTTAGATCGAGTAATAGGTGAACTGAAAATGCATTAGAGTTCGAAATAGGGATTGATGTATCATTACAAAATGTAAAATATCTAATTTTGGTTTCGGCAATTTAGTAAACCTCCTATAAAATGTAATTTTATTCCAGAGTTTTATTGAACTTTTTCGTACCTGAACGACAGTGCCGGTGCCGTTGGAATTGTTCGCTCTCGTGGTATTTTCTAGTTTGCCTTTATCGCATTTATAGAGATATAGTGTCCATTCGGGATCTCCAGTCACCACCACTATACTTTTATTGTCCGCTGTGAAAGTTACGGCGGCGAATTCCCTGGCAGCGCACTCCTTCTCAGCCGGCAGTAAAATTTGCTTCTTTTTCTTACACGTTTGGGCATCGAAGAGGGTCGCGAAAGGCTTTTCACCGGCCTCAGCGACGGCAATGATTTTTCTAAACAAACGAAAATATCTACATATTTTCACCACTCATTTTACATAACTTTTATGCCATATTTAGAATATACGTAGGTATACTGATGATGTTTGAAATAAAACGAATTTAAAACATTCAATGAAAAGGTCAAACTTAAAAATTAAAGTTTTTGCTACATAGAAAGGCCATTAATTCACAATCTGGGTATAAAAAAATAATATCTGGTTAAGAAATCTCGAAATCAAAATAGAGTATATGAATAAGCGAAAAGAAGGTGCCCAAAAACATAAAGCAATTAACTGAAAATATAATAAATCGAGGAAAATATTGAGCTATTGCTACCAAATCAAATTTGAATGAACGCAATATAATAGGATTACGAAGACAATTGGGAAAGAAGGTAAGAAGTGAATAGAATTAGAAAACATTAACTAAATAAAAGCAATTCAATCTTCTAGCGTCAGCCTTCCAAAAGTAAGAATTGTCTTAGAACACCTATATATTACCGAAGAAGGAGAGATTTTCACCATTGCGATGGTCGTTCTAATGCGCACACCGGCCTTGTTCTAGGTTGAAGCTAATACTAATTTTATGCTGTTATAGTGACACTGATCACATTATTGAAAAAAAGAGAGATGATTTGACGTAAATACTGAACAACGATACATAAAGTCCATAGTTCAAGACTCTTAATCGATGATAATGCCACTACCCTAAGAATATCGTCCGTTTTATAGGACAGCATAGTAAATGTTTAGTCTGTTAAAGTGTTGGAGAATATAGAAGCAGGACTCCAGCTGATAAGTATTTGTCCAAAGTAAGTTTCGTGCACTGGGTCCGTCCTTCAGTACAAAGGTAAATAGAATACCTTGCGTACTGTCCTTTCGTCGTGACATAACAACACCAATGCGATTAATGGACGCGAATAACGACTATCAGACGCTTATGCTATTATTATATTATTACTGAAATATCAAAATATCAGACTTAAAAATGCTAAAAGTACTAGCTAATTTTTCGAGGTTTATTAACAATCAGATCAGACACAGTGATTTTGGTATTTCAAACATTAATGATGTGCTTACTATTTCAGCCAAAAGGAAATACGAAATTGAAAAGACAATGGTCAACCGAAGTTAGATATCAGTGGAAAATTAATATTACGTTATGACGAACTTAAGTAGATGATAAATTTGAAAATAAATTATTTGAAAAGAATAAAGCATATCAACGAAACCTTCTAATGAAGATATCTTCATCACACGATGGTGAAAAGTACTTTAAAAATAAGCGAACAGTAAATATGACAAAAAATAGCAGAGGCACGAAAAAGTGATTCTACAGCATGACAACGCTCGGCCTCACGTTGCCAAACCCGTTAAAACCTACTCAGAAACCCCCAAATGGGAGATCCTACCCCACCCGCTATATTCCCCAGATATTGCGCCGTCCGATTATTACTTGTTCCCTTCGATGGCACATGGTCTGGCAATCAGCAGTTCCGCTCATATGAAGACATCTCAAAATGGCTTGATTCGTGGATAGCATCAAAAGACGAATACTTCTACCGTGATGGTATTCGAGCTCTGCCAGAAAGATGGTAAAAAGTCGTCGCTAGCGATGGGCAATATTTTGAATGATTCATTTGTAAACATTTTTTCACAATAAAGTTGCATTTTCATCAAAAAAATAGCGAGAACTTAGTTGCGCACCTAATATGTATGTGGTACAATCTGTCTACAAATGTATGTGCAGTTTCGCTTTTAGCATGAATTGAACAGTTTAACACCAGGACCAGTAAACTTAGAAAAAAACTATTTAATACAATTATCACTTTGTTCATACAGTTTCACATTAAATTAAAAATATCGCCGTATTAATACCATTAAATAAATAATAATAAATAGTACGAATTGATAAAGTTATATAAAGATAACAATATTGTAAATTTCGTTCTGCACTCTTTATTAAATATTTTCGCGTTAGTAAAAGTTCTCCTAAATCATTACGTACCGATTAGGACTGACGCAAATTGACGTGACATTTTGACCTTTATCGCTGAGCTTGATGAATTTCTGCTTCCTCTGGTTGAAGTTGTGGACGCACAGGACCCCACCCACCGGATAAATCACTTCTTCGTCATTTATGAAGTGGGCATTGCCTTTTATGTTTGTCTGCAGACCAAGCACTAACCTCGGTTGAGCTACCGGTATAGCTGACATTCTAATGTCACATTATATACTGTCGGTACGCTACGGTTGCACTTGACGTGCAAAAATATGGGAATAAAATTGTGCGGTTGCCGGGCAGTGTATTTGGTCGATATTTTGTAGTCTCCGGTACTGATATTATAAAAATTATGCTTGTGTTATAAGTTAATATGCTCGGTAAATCGATATTTTTTTATTAGTTTGAGTATATATGCATATATTTAATTAAGAATAGTGTTAGTTTCCATATTTTGAAGTTGATTATAAAATCAGTCATTACATAGGTCTCATCGTAATTAAAAAGAGGAAAAACGGAATTATTATGTTACTGATAATAGTTCAGAGTTACTACAGCGCATACCTTGTGTATAAAATTTGCCAAAGTTATTTCCAAGTCGTGACGCAGTCTGATTTTCTAATACTTTCTTTAAGTCGCTTATCTGAAACGTCATAAAGTGACCAACATAAATAAATTGAATTAACTATGTTCAACAGTTTATGAAATTTGAAGAATGGTATAAAGAAAATGGACGACACGTAATCTGTGATTATTTGATATTTAGTTGACTACATTTGTATTTGACAGTTCGACAACACATTGTTTTGCCGTTTGGATTTTGATATGATTTTAATTTACCCCTTTCGATAAACTAAATTGCGCTAGACTGAAAAAAGTAAAGCAGTGTTTCTGTAATCTATAAACGCACCCTTTTCAATAGTTCAATTACGTTGTTATACCAACAGATTAAAATATAAAATATTGTATATTGCGAATTAAATATAGAGAAGAAAATAATAAGATACGAGGATAGTTTGACAAGTAGTGAGAATGACACATAGGTGGCGCTCTAATTGGTAAAACAAATGTACTGTAATTTAGGTTGCCTATTTATATGTTTAGATAAATCGGTTGATTAGTTTATTTTTGACAGCTGATTGAAAAAGAAGCAACACGTCGTTTTGATAAAATGAAAAAAGCAGGTGATTAAATACTTCGTAATTAAGGTTATGAAAGCTACCGAAATAAAAGATGAGTTACGGGAAACATTAGGTGAATCTGCTCCATCATCCGCTACAATAAGTAGATGGGTAAATGAATTTAAACGTGGTAGAACAAGCTGTGTTGATGAAGCGCTCTCTAGAGCACCCAAAATTGTGACTTCTAAGGAAATGATTATAAAAATCCATAATATTATTACGCAAGATCGACGACTCAAAGTGAAAGAGATAGCAGACATGGTAAACATTTCAACAGAACGCGTACACCACATTTTAACGAAAGAATTGGGCCTTTCCAAGCTTTCAGCAAGATGGGTGCCGCGATTGCTTACGACTGATCAAAAGTTCACTCATTTGCGCATTTCCAATAAGTGTTTGGACCTTTACAAGCGAAATCCGGTTGATTTTTGTAGGCGATTTGTTACTTGCGATGAAACTTGGATACATTACAGTACACCCGAAACTAAACAACAGTCGAAACAATGGTTAGAACGTGGTTCTGCACCTCCAAAGAAAGCGAAAACCACTTTATCAGCAAACAAGGTGATGGCATGGGATTCGAAGGGCATTTTGCTCAGTGATTACCTTCAGAAAGGTGCCGCAATAAACGGACAATATTATGCAGCACTTCTACAAAAATTAAATGTTGAGATTCGTGCTAAACGGCCAGGAATGGCAAAGATAAAGATTCTGTTTCACAAAGACAACGCTCCCTCGCATACCAGCACAGTTGCGATGTCCAAAATCCACGAGTTGCATTTCCAATTAGTACCGCATGCGCCTTATTCGCCGGATCTAGCCCTTTCCGACTTCCACCTTTGTCCAAAATTGAAAACGGCACTAGGTGGAAAGAAATTTTCGTCTAACGACGAGCTTATCATCTTCGTAAATGAGTATTTTGCAAGCCTTCCGGAATCGAATTTTAGAGATGGTATAAGGGCATTGGAGCACCGTTGGAATAAATGTATTGCTCTTTTAGGAGAATATATTGGAAAATAAAAATTATTTTATATTTAAAAAATTCGTTTTTCTTTTCCATTCTCACTACTTGTCAAACTACCCTCGTAAAACCTATACAAGTATAATCCCCTCAGCCAGTTTACAAATAATAATGCTCGCGATATTAACAAATTGTCTCAAAAAAGTTTTAAATTAATGTCTATGCCGGAATAATAAAGATTAAAGTCACCCAACAAAAACTACCTTAGACTGTGAGAGTGCAAAAATAATATTTTGAAAAGAACTGAGAATTATTCTAAAACTTCAGGATTTCCACAACTTCTTATCACGCAACAATGGATGAATCTAATCTCTATTATTTGTTTATAGCGAGGACCATAAATTACAAACAGAAATTTCTTCTTTTTTTGGGATGCGCGTGGAATAATTTTCATGAACTATCTTGAAAAAGGAAAAACTATCAATGGCCAGTATTATGCGAACTAATTGCAACGTTTGAGCGAAGAAATCGAACAAAAACGGCCGCACGGCGGCTAAGAAAAAAGTGCTGTTTCATCAAGACAATGCACCAGCTCACAAATCTGTTATTGCAATGGTCAAAATTAATGAATTAAAGTTTGAATTGCCACCTTATGCACCCTATTCGCCAGATTTAGCACCCTTGAATTATTTTCTGTTGCCAAACTTGAAAAAATGGCTCAGTAGTCAAAGATTTCCTAACGATGAAGAAGTGATGTCAGTTCTTATTATAAAAAGGGTATCGAACTTATTGAACATACCTGGGGAAAGTGTATAGAGCTGAAAGGAGATTATGTTTAAAAAATAAATATATTTCTTGCCAAAATTTTTGTGTTTTCTTTGTTGGATCGGGTACTTCTGGGACCACCCGCGTAACTATATTAATTGGTAGTAGCGATTCGGCGGACAAAACTTGGTAGATGTTGGGTCATTAAAACAAAGTACATATATTTCTACACTAGCGAGAATGTATAATTAATTATTGAGGTATGCATTAAATTCACTCTTCTGCTAAAGTAGTTTAGGAGTAATTAGAATAATAAAATATTTCTTCACAAAAACAGTGTCGTTGTCTTAATAGCTTCTTTGTACCGACACTCTGTAACAATCGGTTGATCAATTAGGTTGTTAAGGGCAACAATTGTATATTTATCCCAATGGAAACCGAACAGATGCGTGTTATATACCGAAGTTTCCATGTATTGATTGATTTTGTGAATTGCAGGTAGTATATTGAAAATACACATATGTGCATATGTACTTATATACAACACAGTTTTATATTTTGCCAGTTTAATTGTTCAGGGCTGTTATTTTCGCACTTTTGTGTTTGTCGCATTTTTTTTCAGTAATGACGAATTTCCTCGTATATAAAAAAAATACAAGGACGAAACAAGACGTAAAGAAGTATTTACGATTAGTTAAATGCAGAAATAAGAACTATAATTGCATTAAATGCGTAAGTACAGTGATGTTTTAATTTGTCTTTTCGTTATACTCAGAATACGAAGGCGTATCAAATGAAAACATTGAAAGCGCAATAAAATTCCGGAAGTTGTTGGTATATAGCATTTTTATTTAATAAAACTTAATTATATGACAATACTTGTCCTAGAATCCGGTGCTCCGCCTGTGGCACTACACCGGAGTTGGTATATGTATAGCAGTAGCGTTCCTTGAGTTTCAGTAATGTTTAAACACAGAAGAAGGTAGTAGAGTTAATAACAATTGACTGCCCCAATATCAACGTGCACCGTGTTAGAGCAGTAATTTGTTATGCGTTTTTTGAGTGGTGAAGGTTTCAAATTAATTTGTCGGAGAATGACGGTGATTCGCGTTTGACACTGCAAGTATATGAGTGGTGTAGAAAGTTTAGAAGCGACGGAACTGAGGAGATTGCCCCAAGACCGAGGCAGGCTCAGCGCGTAGTAACGGACGAAAACGTCATATTAGCGGAAAACCTTGTAAAGGAAAACAAGCGCTTAGTTATTAGAAGAATATTGAGAACGCTGTATCGAAAATCAATAAGGTGTCCGTAAGATGTTTGCCACGTCAGTTGCCACGTCGTTGCCTGTGAGGAACTTTTGCGTTGTTGAGAGTGAAGCATTTCTGGAGAAAATTGTTGCAGGCGATGGGACCTGGATTCTCCATCAGCAACCAAAAATGAAAAGTTCCAGTAAGAAATGGTGAAACAGCTCATCGCCAAATCCAAAAGGTTCCGCACTCAACCATCTGCTGGAAAGGTAATGCTCGCTCTCTTTTGGGATGCAAAGGGAGTCATTTTGGAACATTGCGTGGATAGAGGAGTGAGAGTAACCAATACTTCCTATTCATAGATGCTTCAAAATAAACTCTGTCGTGTAGTCAAGAGTAAAGAACGAGGACTTCTGACTTCAGGCGTATCGTTAGAGCGACCATATACAGTCCATTCGATAGTTCAGACCATCCAGTATGTCAAACTTGAATGTCTCCCCTTACTCACCTGCCCTTGCTTCTAGTGACATTTCATGTGTTCGAGTCACTCACGGAAGTAATGGGAGGCAAGCATTTCAGAAGTAATAATGAGGGAAAAACCACGGTACACGAATAGCAACAGCCACGAACAAAAGAATTCTTTAAATGTGGTGGCTATGCATTCCCGAAGACGTGGAATGAGATTATGTAGAGAAGCGATGTGTACTGTATGACTTTTATTGTTTGCTACAATATAAAATTTTATGGTTCTTATTTGATACACCTTGTACAATTATTCTATTGTTTCTTGTGAAAATATATTCTACACACATGTACCTATTCTCATAAACATTTCATTAAGAATTCACAATTTCTAAATCGCTTTGCTTTACAAAGTTATCAAGTTCCATTTAAGTTGGCGAATAATGCTTTGCGGAATTGAAAAGTTTTAATACTTCGCAAATTCGGAAAGTTAAAAAGTTGCTTGCATACAAAATGATCCTAAATTCTACAAACGCACACTTTATACGAGGGTAGTTTGACAAGTAGTGAGAATGGAAAAGAAAAACGAATTTTTTAAATACAAAATAATTTTTATTTTTCAATATATTCTCCTATAAGAGCAATACATTTATTCCAACGGTGCTCCAATGCCCTTATGCCATCTCCAAAATGCGATTCCGGAAGGCTTGCAAAATACTCATTTACGAAGATGATAAGCTCGGCGTTAGACGAAAATTTCTTTCCACCTAGTGCCGTTTTCAATTTTGGAAGAAGGTGGAAGTCGGAAGGGGCTAGATCCGGCGAATAAGGCGCATGCGGTACTAATTGGAAAAGTAATTCGTGGATTTTGGACATCGCAAGTGTGCTGGTATGCGAGGGAGCGTTGTCTTAGTGAAACAGACTCTTTTTCTTTGCCATTCCTGGCCGTTTAGGACGAATCTCAACATTAAATTTTTGTAGAAGTTCTGCATAATATTGTCCGTTTATTGTGGCACCTTTCTGAAGGTAATCAATGAGCAAAATACCCTTTGAATCCCAAAAAATTGATGCCATTACCATGTTTACCGATAAAGTGGTTTTCGCTTTCTTTGGAGGTGTAGAACCATGTTCTAACCATTGTTTCGACTGTTGTTTAGTTTCAGGTGTACTGTAGTGTATCCAAGTTTCATCGCAAGTAACAAAGCGCCTACAAAAATTAACCGAATTCCGCTTATAAAAGTCCAAACACTCATTGGAAATGCGCAAACGAGTGAACTTTTGATCAGTCGTAAGCAATCGCGTCACCCATCTTGCCGAAAGCTTGGAAAGGTCCAATTCTTTCGTTAAAATGTGGTGTACGCGTTCTATTGAAATGTTTACCATGTCTGCTATCTCTTTCACTTTGAGTCGTCGATCTTGCGTAATAATATTATGGATTTTTATAATCATTTCCTTAGAAGTCACGATTTTGGGTGGTCCAGAGGGCGCTTCATCAACACAGCTTGTTCTACCACGTTTAAATTCATTTACCAATCTACTTATTGTGGCGGATGATGGAGCAGATTCACCTAATGTTTCCCGTAACTCATCTTTTATTTCGGTAGCTTTCATACCCTTAATTACGAAGTATTTAATCACCGCACGATACTCTGCTTTTTCCATTTTAACAAAACCACGTGTTGCTTCTTTTTCAATCAGCTGTCAAAAATAAACTAATCAACCGATTTATCTAGATATCGGAATGTAAACATATAAATAGGCAACCTAAATTACAGTGCATTTGTTTTACTAATTAGAGCGCCACCTACATATGTGTCTTTCACACTACTTGTCAAACTATCTTCGTAGACGGCGTCCTACAATAATTCCATGTACTTATTATTCGATCTTAATTTGCTAACTTACAAAAAAATACTAGGAATTAAACAACGTTAAATTTATTATTATTCTTTTCAAACATATAACATATCGCAAATGAAATATCCTCGCAATAAATACCGTTTAATTAAATCCATTCCAGATAATCAGTTCTGATCTGAAATTCTAACCAGTCTATTCACATCTAAAAGTTAATTACTTTTTTGGAGCTCTTTAAATAATGGAACGAGTGACGAAAAACTCCAAGTTCGACTAAACGTTTGGTCGCCTTGCTGGGTGCCTTAATTAAATCCCGTATTTTGCTATCGTCATCTTTTGTGTATGTACTAATTTAAATTTTCTTATGGCATTGTTAACATTACCTGTAACACAATTGTTTCATAAACACAACAACCGATCCTTTATTGAACGGCTAATACAATATTTTGTTTATGCTATTAATAGATTACAGCATGTTGTATGTAATATGATAAAAGTATGCTGACTTGTTTCTTGACATTATGGCAAGCGTATAGGTTTTTATTATGAGAAATAATAAATATTACTGGGTCGTTTGAAATTTAATGTCGCTTTTTGTATGCAAATAAACAAACGATTCTTTTATGTTATACGAGGGTAGCCGTTTACATTTCGAGAACTAGCAACACTGTTAGGGTTGCCTCCAATCTGATGATTGCATCGTGAAGTTTGTCGTTTCTGACAATATGAAGGGTTTTCAAATAAGGACTTGACAACTTTTAATTCAATTTGCGAACGCACCCTTTCACTAATCATTGAACTGTCACTGTCAATTTGTTCAGTAAACTTAACATTTTCATCATGGTAAAGTACACGAACGAACAACGTCTGCAAATTATAAAAATTTACCACAGAAATTCGGAGTCGGTGACCGCTACTTTAAGAGCGTTAAGTCTGATTTTCGGTCGTAATTCTCGCCCTAGTAGACAGGCAGTAACAAGTTTAGTGCAAAAATTTGAGTCTACATATTCGTTGTGTGATGCCGTGCCAGTGAGACAACGGCTTGGTCGAAGTGTCGAAAATATCGCTGCCGTTGAAACGTCCGTAGCAAATGATCCAAATCAGTCAATTCCACGGCGTTCTCAAGAGTTGGGCATCGTCCAGACCACTTTATGGCGAATTTTGCGTAAGGATCTTGGTTTACACCCATACAAGATCAAGCTGACTCAAGAATTGAAGCCGATGGACCATTTGAAGCGACGTACATTCTCCGATTGGGCTCTGGAAAAGAGGCGCCAAGATGATCAATTTCATCGCAACATCATTTTCAGTGACGAAGCTCATTTTTGGCTCAATGGGTTCGTCAATAAGCAAAATATGCGTTATTGGTCGGGTGAAAATCCACATGTGCTTCATGAAACACCAATTCATCCACAAAAAATAACTGATTGGTGCGGTTTGCATGCCGGCGGCGTCATAGGGCCATATTTTTTCGTCGACGATAATGATCGTCACGTTACTGTGAATGGTAATCGTTATCGCGCCATGATTACCGATTATTTTTGGCCAGAATTGGAAGATATGGACTTGGACAACATGTGGTTTCAGCAGGACGGTGCCACAAGCCACACAGCACACGTTGCAATCGATTTATTGAAGAGTAAGTTTGATGAGCGTGTTATCTCAAGAAATGGACCAGTCGATTGGCCGCCTCGTTCGTGCGATTTAACGCCTCTAGACTTTTTTCTTTGGGGCTACTTCAAGTCATTGGTCTATGCCAACAAGCCGACAACGTTGGAAGAGCTCAGAGCCAACATTGAACGCGAAATAGCAGCCGTTTCGGCCGAATTGTGTGGCCGAGTCATCGAAAATTGGGTCCAACGAATCGACCGCTGCAAACGTGCCCGCGGTGCCCATATGAACGAAGTCGAGTTCCATTCATAAATGTTTTGATTGTACTTCAACCCGATAATAAAATTTTTGAAATATCTCAAATGGTCTGCATTTTACTTTGAAAAAAAGTTGTCAAGTTCTTATTGGAAAACCCTTTATTTACATTGACAGTTTTATTATCCGGCTGCTATTTCTATTGTTGACAGTAACTTGACAATTTTATGTCCGCGAAAAAATGGAATTAACTCGCGAATATTTTCGTGCAATTATTTTTCATAACTTTCAGCGTGGATTATCTCAACAAGAATGCGTCGACGGCAGCTAATTTCTTTATATGGTGATGAAGCACCATCGAAAACTACAGTATATCGTTGGCATTGTGAATTCAAACTTAGACGGCGTTCTTTGAACGATGAATTTCGTAAAGGTCGTCCCACAAATGTTGTTGTATCGGAAAACATTAATGCAGTGTCTGAATTGATAATGCAAGGCCGTCATGTGGCATACAGTTGTAAAACCAGCATGAATATTTAGCCGTTAAGAAGCTATGTTCACGTTGGGAACCACATAATTTGACAACCGTTCAAAAAAGGACTCGCGGCGATTGGTACCAAGAAATGCACAAAAGCTACAATGGCGGTGCTTCAAAGAACATTTATAAAGTCGTCAGAGGTGATAAATCTTGGATCAATACGTATGAGCCCGATAGTAAACAGTCGACTGTGTGGGTATTCCAAGATGAGCCAAAACAACAATAGTTGTTCGCGCTCAAAGCACAATAAAACAAATGGTCGCCTGTTTTTTCGGAAAAACCGGTCACGTTGCAACCGCGCCTTTAGAGAGTTATAGAACGGTCAATTCCGAATGGTGCACAACTATTTGTTTGCCAAAAATTTTTGAAGGAAAAAGGCAAACAACTCGAAAACGACAGATCATTCTTCACCATGACAATGCGAGCTCTCACAGGTCGGTTCAAACAATTGAATATTTTACCGGGCAAAATATTGAATTGATGAGCCATCGGCTGTACAGCCCTGATCTAGCACACACGTGAGGAATAAACTTCGTGGTCAACGCTTTTCTACGCCGGAAGAGGCAACTGAGACATCCAAAACTCATATTTTGGAGGTACCGCCTTCACAGTGGCAGCAATGCTTTTCGGATTGGTTTAAACGAATGCAAAAGTATATTTATTTTCAAGGAGAATATTTTGAAAAACAATAAAACTATTTTCGATAATAAAAAGTTTTTTTTTTTGTTTGCTATTCTCGAAATATAAACGGCTAGCCTCGTATAAGTATTTTATCCAATTGTATATTGACCATTTTGAATCAATACATTTTGACACCTTACTGGTAGTAATAAGATTCCGCGTTCGTAGTACTTCTGAACCTTACTTGCAAAAGATCGATTTAAGTGATTTTTAACATCCTCGTTAGAATTAAATATTTTTCCATTAGTAAAGATCAATACTATCCTTAGGACATTCTATCCAATCATAATAAAAAACGACAGCTTTCTGTTAATAAATTTTGGCCGCTTCTGTTTCATGGAATCATACAATTTGTGCAATTGATGGCAGTATACTTTCGAATTAGTGTGTAATTGTATGATAGTAGCTAACAAAAACAATTCCCTTAAAATTTCACCAAACAGAAAATATTATTTTTTTTTATGAATATCGGCTTTCAAGTGACGCATCCTTTCTGTTCAATAATCGTTTACGTTCAACGTTGCTCCTTCAGCTATTTAGTCATTGTTCCAAATTTAATCTCGTTGTGACTCCTAATATTTCTATTCGGCGGGTTAACTCAATGAATACCTTTATTTTGTCCTCATCAGCTACAGTTTGGCCTTTCAGAATGACAGAACGACATTTTGCAATTGAAAACCAATTTTGGCACTGGTCTTCTGCTTTGTACAACTTTTTTGTTGCAAAATGTGCCGAAAATATTTCGATTAAAATCATTTACAATTGCAATATATTTTATTCTTATTGCTAATTATTTGGATTAATTGACAATCATGACATTTCATTTTATATTTCAGTATTTTTTTAGATCATCATCGTATATATTTTCGTACAATGTAAGCCATTGTTTTTTTTCGAATCTCTACCGTTAAAACTGAAAGTTAACTCTGCTCGTTCTCACCTACTATTCTCGTTTGTGCTAAAATGATGTGAACAAGTAAGTTACTCATTTAAAGTGCATTTAACACTTTCCGTTGTGGCGGTGTTCATTGTGTTACATATTAAAAAAAAGGAGCCTTGTATCTAGACTGCGGAAGCCAATTTACCAGTTTTGTAGTGTAAACACGTCAAGTAAACATGTTTTTACTATAAATAACCACATAAATGAACGTGCATTCTGTAAAGCCACCACTAGCCTGCAAAGTTCGTTTTTTATGAAACGTACATTTGTAAGTTCATTTGTGAGTACTTGTTTCAGGCACGGTGTCGTGGAAAATAAATTAGCACTGAATTTGAAAAGCGAAGTTAGTTTTAGAAGATCGAATGTTAACGTCTACTTGCAAAATCAACGGAAATATGGAAATTTATTTTGGTCAATTGGTTAAGTAATATTCGCAAACGGATAATGTACATATATATATATAATTATTTAACAATATTATTAGTGGAAGTAATTCCATATGAATTTCTACGAAAATCTTAAATTGTTTATAATCTATCGTAAAGGTAGTTGAATTTGATGGAGCCTGAGGTTGATAGTGCACATCTTGGTTTTCAACGGTGCCGATCGCGTACGGATTTTGTTTTTTTCGTACAATTTTTTCGCCGTGTTTTACCAGGTGCGACACTTTGAAATTATCTGCTGATGATGACAACTTGGTTGTCGAAATGCGTATACAGAATTTACAAATAGTTAATTGTGGAAAGGGGTTATATATCAACCTTATTGATCAATATCGTAAAGGTGTCATAAATTGGAAAAATACCATAAATATTATATAGGCTAATCCCTACAGTATTAACAGTTTTACCTGCATTTCCGAAAGGTATTACCAATATTGTGTTATTGTACTGACTAATTACAATATTCGGATGTGTTATTCAAGAAGGAAAATAAATTTTATGTCAGTCATCGTTCATCTTTTGTTGCGAAAACAGTGAAATAGAGAGTTATTGTGAATATTTTAATGCAATGCCGAAGACGAAGGAATTATCTGTTGAAGTGCGTACCATGATAATTGCTTAGCATCGTACGGGTAAAAGTAATCGCGAAATTGCAAAAGAATTACGATTAAATCGCAGAACCGTTGATTATAACGTTAAAAAATTTGAAGAAAGTGGTACATTTTCCAACAAAAGAAGATCTGGACGACGCAAAGCGACGACATCTGCAGATGACCGGCATCTAATACGGATAAGTAGACGCGATAGACGAAAAACAGCACCAGAAATTGTTGCTGAAATGAATAGAGCGCGTGATAAACCAATTAGTGTCTCCACGGTACAGAGAAGGTTAAGGCAAGCGGGTTTATATGGAAGAATTGCTCTGCGAAAACCACTTATACGAAAGCAAAACAAGATAAAACGACTAAATTGGGCTAAAGAACATAAGAATTGGACGATTGATCAGTGGAATAATGTGTTGTGGACGGACGAATCGAAGTTTGAACTTTTCGGTAGTAAAAGGCGAATATTCGTAAAAAGATCCGCAGGAGAAGGAGTACTGCCAGAATGTATTGCGTCTACCGTAAAACATGGAGGAAGTTCAGTAATGATTTGGGGGTGTTTTGGTGGAAGATCTGTATGGGATCTCGTCAAAATTGAGGGAATCCTAAGAAAAGAAGGCTACAAGGAAATTTTAGAAAATAACGCTGTTCTTTCAGGACTAAGGATTCTTGGCGAAAACTTTGTATTTCAACAGAACAACGATCCGAAACACACTTCTAGATTGTGTGGCGATTACTTGCGTCAACTAGAAGAGCAAGGACAAATCTCTATAATGGTATGGCCAGATCAAAGTCCTGATCTGAACCCAATAGGGCTTCTTTGGGAAGAATTGGACTGGAAGGTTCGAGAACGTGCTCTGTCATCCACCACTGTATTGTGGGAACAACTTCAAGAAGCCTGGGCACAAATTACAGAAGATACACTGCAAAAATTAATTGAAAGGATGCCGCGGTTATGTGCCGCAATTATCAAGAATAAAGGTGGGCACATTGATGAGAGCAAAATTTAATAATAATTAATGATAAAGTTTTTATATAAGAAAAATGTAACTACTTTATGTTTATTTTACACTATTGTATTGGTACAACAAATAAATTTTCAGTACACATTTGATAGTTTAATAATTTTGGCTAAAACTAAGGGTGGAAAAATAAATATGACCGGTAGTGTATGTCATTGTTCACAACATTTAATGGATATTTCGTATAAATTAAGAAAAGTTTAATCATTTTCGGGGGTCACTGTACTTGTGAACAGGAATATGGACACATTGTATTTTAACGTTTTGGGAGAGTTCTCGTCTTTTTAGTGTAGGAAAATACAGAAATTTTCAACTTTACAGAAATTTAATTTACTCATTTAATGTTATTATTATATCAATGTGAATGGTCTCCACAAACATTTCAAAACGTTTGGCAACTCAATAATTGGATTAGTGAGTCGAACATTTCTTGGTGAATCATATTCCATTGGCTGGCTAGTCGTGAATAGCTTTGCCGGTACGCTTTGACAACCGTTTTTTTTTACAACCTGTAGTCTCATCACACCACAGCTTTTTATTTTCTGAGCCAAATTTAACACCAATTTCGGTTTTTTTCGCGCACAAAAGGTTAATAGTTTCTTAGCGTTCGAACGCGTGGTAATATCGTACATAACCTGCATTATATGTATGTACTTTAAAACTGAGGGAACAGTTCCTTCTCCATTACCCTAAATGGCAGATTACAAGTCGTCAACTTATAAAGTCAACGTTACACGAACTCCTTTTGAGATGATATTTGGTAGTATTTGTGTTTTTGTGTATTTACGTGTCTAAAGTAGTCTTTTTTCCTCCGACAGACGAACGATGTATGACACACCAAACAAATTACTTTAGCGCCATCGTACTTTTTTACACTGTTCACGTACAACCACCTGTTATTATTCCGTTTTGCACTCATACCTATGCTACGATGCAATATTAAATATTGATCATTTATCACCGCAATAAAAACCCGTACGTAACTAAATTGACTACATTCTACGACATGGCTGATATACGACAGAGACGACCTTGACTAGCCGGAGACATCCGTACCATCTTCTCTCCTCGGTTACGCATGACGTCTAAATAACCCCGTTCCACTTATGTTTTTGTACTAGTAGAAACGGTACTAACTCAATTTATATTTCAGTTTCCATAGTATTTCCATGATTTTACTTTCAAATTGATACAAATTTTACCGAGCTTATACCTTAGATCAGTCACTGTCTGTAAAGACCGATGTACGTTAGCATTAATTTTTAATTACTGACAAAATTTAAATTTATGTGTTCATGAACGAAGTGTATTTTTAAGTATCGCCGGCAAACCACGACCAGCATTATCGTTTAATAACATATTTTTAGGTAATTCCAAGTTAATTGATATCCTTAACATTATTTTTTGTCTTTCTTCTTTTTTATTATTCTGCTTTAGTAGTCTTTAATGTATATATACAAAAGGAAGGAACTACACTTCGAAATTCGCCGAAAAACACTCATTTTAAAAACCAGCTAATAACGAACTTTAATTGTTTCCTAAAGGTCAGAGCAGAAGTAATTCGCCTTATATACATAATTCGGTGTCATTCATATTTTTTTCTGTTTCCTTTACATCTTTTGTATTTAAGAGGTTCTGGTTTTTAGGTTGAACGACCCAATATGGTCGAGGTGCAGGAGAACACTAATATAAGAAGAATTTTGCTTTAATCATGGTATCCCAGGAAATTGAAATATCATCGTACACTGTTTTATATTGAAATAAAAAAATAAACAAAACGAATTGAAATCTCGACGTTAATTGTTGTCTCGCGTAAATGAAAATACTTTAAGATGAAAATATACATAATGTACGTGTAATATACACAGCGTTCCATTTTATAGGGCACCAAACGAACGGAAACAATTAATTCAGCTAATAATACGTTTTGTGCTGATAGTAACAATAATTATGAGAGAGGTCGCGATATACTACTGTGGGCAAAAAATAGTAAGACTTTGTTCATAATTTTTAAATTCTTAATTTATTCTTCCAAATCTATTTCGCCCCCCTCAAAGTAATCCCCCCTGGTCCCAGTACAATTCAGGAATAGCCTTCAACGCGCGTAGCAATTCACGTTTAATGTCTTCAATTGACTCAAAATGATTTCCCCGGACCGGTCGTTTGAGTTTGCTGAATAGCCAGCTTCGGCTATACAGTCGGCATAACACTCAAATAATATTCTTTGTTGACAGTTTGGCCGGTCGGAAGGAATTCGGAGTGCACCACACCTCGATAATCAAAGAAAACTATCAACATAGCCTTGATTTTTGACTTGCTTTTACGTGGTTTTTTGGGCTTCGGCTCACCTTTGATACGATATTCGGCCGATTGATCGTCTGTTTCCGGGTCATAAGCGTAGATCCAAGTCTCATCTCCAGTTATGATGCCTTTCATTTTGTCTTGATAGTCGAAAAGCATTGTTTCACAGACGTCAATTGAGTGATTTTGGAACAAATCGTGCTTTCACTTTTCTTAGGCCTAAATGATCTTTCGAACTGGTTTTCACTGATCCTTCCGATATTCCAACGATGCCAGTAAGGTCTCTAACTGTTAATCGTCGATTCTCAAGCACCAATTCCTTGATTCTATTGACGTGTTGATCATCAGTTGATGTTGATGGCCGTCCTGGACGTGGTTCGTCATCAACGCGTTCTCGACCCTCTTTGAATAATTTGTACCAATCAAAAACACCTGCTCGCGACAAGCAATTATCACCGAAGGCCTTTCGCAACATTCTGAACGTTTCGGCACCAGAAATTTGATTCCGTACACAAAATTTAATGGAACTTCTTCATTGAATAATTTCACTCATTGTAAAAATCGCCGAATGCACTTTTTGTACTTCAGAAAGACAAGCGTATACTAAACACTAATGATTATTTTGATGTGGCATTTGGCACAGATGTCACTGACAGTCATACTAACCTAGAAAAAAATATTTCGACGAATGGGTTTTCGCGCGAAATTTATATTAAAAAGTCTTACTATTTTTTGCCCACAGTAGTACATATGTACTTAAAATTCTGTGGTGGAATAAAAAAAGTGAAAAGGGAGATAAAAAGATTTAGTACAGGATTAACTTCATTTAAAAACGAGACTTGGACATTTTGCAGAACACGGTTATCGTTGAAAATTTGATGCTTTACAGTTGTAAAATGAAAATTTTAGACGAATTTTCCACGTTTACGGATGAACAGGGAAGGCTCTAGATGATTCGGTGATCGGCTATAGGTCAGCTTTACATAATGCTAAAACGTCTCAGTCGGCAATTCTTTTAAGAATGTAGAGTACCAATGGGGGATGACCAGGAAAGTTAACTAAAACTATGGGTATTTTACATGACAGAGGTCTGCGTTGTACCGCGCTATAGTAACTGAATCTGTTGCAGTGTCTGAATATCGATAATATCGGTTGTTCTGTAGCGATGAATCTTACTTCCATGTTTGAATGTGAAGCTGAATCTTTAGACCATTTTACCAGGCAGATTTATCTAGTTTTTTTTGCATGCTTTCGACTCTGTTCATCACCAATAATTATTCCAAACGTATGCAATCGCTGGGAAATGGCTTGGCGGGTAACTCCTAATGCTGAAGTAAGCTTTTTTTGCGTTTAGCACGGATGCTCATTGAGCAATGCTTCCAATTCAGCGTCTTCGAAGGTTTTTCGTCTTCCTTCACGCGAACGGTCGTCAACATCGAAGTCACTGTCTTCGGAACCAATCACGGCACGTTGTTTCACTTAGAGCAGCATCTCCGTAAACTTATTGGAATTCTCGATGCGCTTCAGACGCCGTTTCCTTCGAATGAAAGAAGAAAAGCAACACTTTCCGCAAATGACGATTATTTGGCACAAAATCAGACATTTTCACACAACCAAAAGTATATGACGCAAAAACAAAATCACTAATGTGTCAAAGCGGTTTACCTTATGTCTAAGCTTGGTTCATGACGTTTTGGTTATGTCGCAATCGACCAGCACTTACTACTGGAGCCATCTCTTGAAAAACAGCGAGAACTTAGTTGCGCACCTAATATTAACAAGTTTTTTTCGGTTTTGATGTGAAAATGAACTAAAACTAAACAATGGAAAGTGCTGTAAAATAATAAAGTATTTCCAACTTTAGAAAAAAATCTCTGGACAGACACAGAGTGTATATGTTTCTCTATAACTTTCTTATTTATCTAAATCTACCTAAAGGTACCTTAATTTATAATTTATCAACACCATTATCATAACAGCGTGGATTTTCGATAAAAAAATGCAAAGCACTATTTTGAGGGTTGTGTATTTTTCTTTTAGTCTGCACGATAACGTCATTCTTTATTACACCGGAAAATGTTATCTTCTTTTCGTTCCGTGAAAACATTTAACATTCGTAACAATTGTCAGGAAATTCTGATACGCGAAAGAATTCTCTTTAATACAATTGCAATTGAGAAACTAGGAATAAATTATAATTCGACTTCACGGTTTATCACCCGTAGATACTGGAAACTTCCAATTCGCGTGTAGTTTATTACCTAATTAACTTTTAGGAGGTTATTGATAGCGCATGCAATTAGGAATATATTCGCTCGACATTTTTCAATAGTTTTATTTTAAATTTAAGACCCCGAAACAGAATAATTATCTACAATTCATGACGTTGATTATTTGTTATTTTCTCTTTAATTAAACTAATATTGTGGCAAAATTTTAATTTCAAAAATCAAACTTCGACTCTTAATACCTGTAAGCTTGATGCTTGCATATTAGTCTAATGTTAAATTAACGTTGATGGGCAATGATTGACCTTTACAAGGGGTTACTGTATTCATTTTACCTCTAATACTGTCAAATTTAAATCTAAACATTTTCTAAACAACTTTTTGACATGAAATATATACATTCAAACAGGAATTTGTCATAATCATGACGTAATCCCATTTATCCGTCGGTATTTATAACGTATAATGGAAAAACTTGTACAGAGGGTGGATGACATCATTCCATCTACAACAACCATATCTACAGAGAATGCGTTCGCTGTGTAAATAAGAAATGACCCCACAGCTGATACACGTTCATACGTGTATGTGTCTATATCTCTGTGTATGTGTTAAAGCTCTCCCACCCTTCTTAGACACAGACAGGAATACGGACAGACACTCCGACTAATCGAAAATCCCAGTCTCAATCAATACAAAACTAATGAAAAGGCGAAGCAAATACATATATCTATATATGGCATGCATCTGCTGATAAAGATAGCCTGGACTTTCTTGGTCGGTGGTCAAGAATTACACAACTGTGTATTGAGTATTGTACACGATGTCTACGGTTACTTTAGATCTGGGAAAATTGCGAATATCTTTTTGTTTACAAATCAATATGTGTAGACGTGTTGTGTGTAATATTCGTTATAGTGTGAATTTCCGCTTCAATAATAATAATACAGACGAAATTATGGAAAAATATATGACGAAATTGTTTATAACAATTGTTTGTCGTGTCCAACTCGAAGGAGAATTTAGAATTATTTTGATAAGTACTATATCTAAGAAACAAGGCCAAAGAGCAAGCGAGATTTATTATTTTCGGCGCTGAGATAAGCACTTGACCTTGTCTCAGAGATGGTCGGTATCTCTTTTGGTAATCATAAGTGATGAGGAAGAATAATCACTACTGTTTCTCCTCTTACGGCGAGGAGGAGATAGCAACAAACACACTCTAGTAGCTCCCGTAGTCACGACAAGTCGAAAAAATTTGGACACTCACCATAAAAAACTAATAACTTCTTCCCCACCTCTACTCAACAGAAACTGATTGATTCAGCCTACATATTTTTGCTCTTTTTGATTTTCTAGCTAGACATTTCATCTATCAAATTCCTCTCATTATGATTTATATTTTAAACTTTTTTTCTACTATTTGTCTCATTAATAATCGGGAGATTTCTTAAATATATTAATTTCTAATTATATGATTATTATAATCAAATTCAGAATTGTTAGTAGCTATACGCCTTCTCTGTGGTTCACAGCATTATGGAGATATTCGAATAACTTATCCAACACTTCCAACATATATCATACACACATCAACAGTTCCCTAAATAACTTTGCCGCCAAGACTAAAATATAGCATCAATCCTTACTCTAAATAACCACCCCAATACAATGCGAATATTTTAGAGGCCATCAAAACCGTTAGACTTTTAAACTTTTAAACAGTGTACATCTTGGTTTTGAGCGGTGCGGATCGCGTACGGAGTTTGATTTTCGTACAGTTGCTTTTCGCCGTGTTTTACCAGGTGCGACACTTGCAAATTATCTGCTGATGATGACAACTTGGTTGTCGAAATGCGTATACAGAATTTACAAAAGTTAATGTGGAAAGGGGTTATATATCAACCTTAGTGATCAAATTCAACCTTTAAACTATCTTAAATCTTTGTACTTTGCCGGAAGCCGTTTTAGAGCGTCAACTCACAAACTTGTTTGACGTTTTCACGTTTCTGAAACCAGTTCTGTTCGACAGTTGAAAAGGAATAATTTAAAACAAGAGAAAAGACAGTGTCCGAAAATTCATTACAATTTGATTTCACAAAATTCCGCGATGGCGCAAATTTTTCTAAGATATCCATTTTGCCGGAAACAAAATCGTTTCTATGGATGATGAAATTTTTCGCTTTCTCATGTCCTCCTGGTAATACTGTTTTTTTACACAAGAGATATTGATGGGACCCTGACGAAGTAAAATATAAGGCAAATACCAAATACCGTAGAGAAAGTATTAATCTGGTGCATTTATTTTCGAGGTAGATGTTTTTAGATCCTAGATAGAACACGCGAAAGGAGAAGCGGAAACTAATAATTTATACTGGTTTCAGTTTTGCAGCAACAAAATGATCAATTTATATTTTGGGCAGTTAGCTTCAAGTCATTATATCCGAGAAACAACGCAATGTCTATATGCGCACGACATACATTTTCGCACGGGTAACTCATAAATTTTAAAGTAGGCTTATTGAAACATTCTGAGCTTCACTCATTCAAAAGGTTTATGAGAGTGTTTGGAAGGTCCAAAATGATAATCGGTTAAGGAAAAGGATCCGAATTGAATACAGGTTGGTAGAAAAGTTTTGAAAGCAAAAATGAAACAATGTGAATTTTTAAATGAAATTAGTTTTTTTATTCAATGTAATCTCCCTCAACTTCAATACATTTATTTCAATGATCCTCCAATAATTTTATACCATCTCTGTAATGATTTTCTGGAAGCTCTGCAAAATACTATTCCACGGCTGAAATAGCTTCTTCATTCGATGAAAAACGCTTTCCACGAACGAATTGTTTCAAGTTTCTGAAGAGATAGTAACCACTCGGAGCCAAATCTGAGAAATACGGTGGTTGTTCAAGCAACTCGTACTTTAATTCATTCAATTTAGCCATCGTCAAAACACTTTTGTGTGAAGGCGCATTGTCTTGATGAAAAATTATTTTTTTTTCGCTAAACCAGGTCTTTTTTCACGAATTTTTGCATCCAGTTGATCTAAAAGGTTACAATAATACTCTGAGTTAATTGTTTTACCTTTTTCAAGATAATCAATCAATAAAATTCCTTTTGCATTTCAAAATACTGATGCCATAACCTTTTTTGCCGATCGTCCTGACTTCACCTCTTTTGGAGTTGAACAACCAACCGTAGGCCACTGTAGTCGTTCTTGTTTCAATTTAGGATCATGGTGGTAGATCCATTCGCCATCCATAGTTATAAAACGACGCAAAGAATCCGGTTTTATTCCACTTGAAACGCACCAAGTTACGCTGAGAAATTTGTGTTCGATCCAGTTTTTGTAGAATTGTTAACAAATGCGGCACTAACTTTCCAAACAGCTGTTTCATATGTAATTCTTCATGTAAAATATAGAGTACTCGTTTGTCTGAGATGCCTATGGTATTAGAAATTTCACGCTTAGTCAAATTCGGATCTTCACTAACCATATTATGTTATATACATATATATATTTTTTAAGAAGTTTAATTTTTGTTGAATACTACGTGAAACGTTGAATAAAATAGAGGCTTTTTAAAGTTCAAGGTTTTGTTTCTGAAAGTCCCGAAACTTTCATTCCACCCGTTTATTGTGTGAAGATAAGATTATGTTCACGAAATAGTGTTGAAAGGCGTCGAGTAGTACTAACTTACGAACTTAAAAAAGAGTTTATGAAAAATTTTTTGTCGTTTACAACAAGTAAAACAAATTTAGACACTCTTTAGTTCTTCTTTAAGTAAACTATTGACTTTAATATTTAAACACATTTTCGTAATGAGAACAGTGTTTTAATTGTAAATATTTTTTTCTAGGAACCTTAATATTTCCCGAAATTCTTTGTTATGTTGCGTTAAATTTATAATTTCATCTTTCTACGATCCTTCAATAATCTTAATTCTTTGGAAATTTTAAAGTTAGAAATGCTTTTAAAGTTTTTCACTTCGATGGCGCCGCGCCGCAGTGATTTACTAGGGCGTCATTATGAGTCTCAATTGATTCAATTTTCTATTCACCTCTCGCAAATACAATGGAGACTTCTTAAAATATTTACCTCCCCATTTTTCGAAGAACCGAGCGGAGTTCGCTTCTTTCTTAAGCGACCCGACCCTTAATTATTTTTCCATTTCTCCACCGTGCATTTACGTAGTTGTTAGCAGCATCGATCCATAATGTACAAAAGTCCTTCAAGGTTTGACGATTTTGTCGAGTCTATGAATTATTTTCGCACTAGTTATAGGTTCTTTTGTGAGTTTCTTTTGGCTATATATACTTTAGAGGTGGAAATGTTGGAATCGTTATAGTAATAAAAGCATATTTATTCAAGAGATTAACCACTCGAATAAGCTCAGCAAGTTTTTTTATATACGGTTATGTTACAAGGGTTCTAGATTGATGATTTATTCATCCAAATTTATTGATTTCGTTAGTATTAGGTGCGCAACTAAGTTCTAGCTGTTTTTCAAGAGATGGTTCCAGTAGTAAGTGCTGGTCGATTGTGACATAACCAAAATGTCATGAACCAAGCTTAGACATATAGTAAACAAACCGCTTTGACATATTAGTGATTTTGTTTTTGCGTCATATACTTTTGGTTGTGTGAAAATTTGCGGGAAGTGTTACTATTGTTCTTTCATTCGAAGAAAACGGCGGCTGAAGCGCATCGAGATCTTCAAAAAGTTTACGGAGATGCTGCTCTAAGTGAAACAACGTGCCGTGATTGGTTCTGTCGCTTCAAAGACGGTGATTTCGATGTTGACGACCGTTCGCATGAAGGAAGACCAAAAACCTTCGAAGACGCTCAATTGGAGGCATTATTCGATAAGGATCTGTTCCAAACGCAAAAAGAGCTTGCTTCAGCATTAGGAGTTACTTGCCAAGCCATTTCCCAGCGATTGCATGCATTGGGAATGATTCAAAAACAAGGAACTTGGGTTCCTTATGATTTGAAGCCAAGAGACGTTGAGCGTCGTTTTTTCGCCTGTGAACAAGTGCTCCAGCAGCAAAAAAGGAAGGGTGTTCTTCATCGCATCGTTACGGGTGATGAAAAATGGATTCATTACAGCAACCCAAAGAGAACAAAATCATCGGGACTGCCCGGTCATGCTTCTACGTCGTCGCTTCGGCCGAATATTCACGCTGTGAAGGTTTTGCTGTATATTTGGTGGGACCAGGGCGGTGTTATTTATTATGAGCTGTTGAAACCGAACGAAACCATCACTGGGGAACGGTATCGAACTCAATTGATGCGATTGAGCCGAGCACTGCGCGAAAAGCGGCCACAATACGAGCAGAGTCACGAAAAAGTGATTCTACAGCATGACAATGCTCAGCCTCACGTTGCCAAACCCGTTAAAACCTACTTAGAAACGCTCAAATGGGAGGTCCTGACCCACCCGCCATATTCCCCAGATATTGCGCCGTCCGATTATTACTTGCTCCGTTCGATGGCACCTGGTCTGGCTAATCATCAGTTCCGCTCATATGAAAACATCTCAAAATGGCTTGATTCGTGGATAGCCTAAAAAGACGAACACTTCTACCGTGACGGTATTCGAGCCCTGCTAGAAAGATGGGAAAAAGTTGTCGCTAGCCATGGGCAATATTTTGAATGATTCATTTGTAAACATTTTTTCACAATAAAGTTGCATTTTCATCAAAAAAGCAGCGAGAACTTAGTTGCGCACCTAATACTTTGAACTCGATTATTTAAAAAAAAAATCGAAAGTTTGGAAATATGTACATAAGCGGTATTAAGCAATATTCGAGTCCGCGTGAAAATGTTGAACATTTTTTGTGCTTGTAGTTTAGACTATGAATAAAAGTTGTTAAAGGTTTTTCATTATTTACGCGTGTTGAAAGATTGGTGTCTTCAGACTCACGCCGAAAATATTTTTCTCTAATAAAAGCGGTGCTAGACTTTGCAATGTCATTTGTTTTATAATGGTGCTACGATAATATGTAAAGTTTATGATAAACCGTTGATATTCTGGAATCCAGCACATCTGAATCTGCAGAGAACATTTAACAGTAAAAAGCACAGAAATAAAAAATGACGTGCCATCGAAGGCTGTATTCATGCTCGATTCACTTTTAATGATCACATGCGTGTACCGCCAAACTTACTGAACAAAAAATGGTTTCGATCCTTCTGGAATAAGTACAATTTCTTACTGGACGTTATCGTCTAAGACGGCATTTAATAATTATTTAGCATCTCTACGCAGAGATATCGAAAATAAAATGAAAGCTGTAGTAAAGAAAAAACAACTGTGGCTATGCGTTGACGAGACGACAGAGCGTAAAAAAATCCATTGTAAATATAATAGTACGTGTACTGGAACCCCCTAAACCGATATCTCCAATTTTATCATCTAGCGAAAGGTTACAAAAATCTAAAGGCCAAGCGATTACAAGGTTTTGCTGAATACGCTACAAAAATGTGAACTTTCAACCAATCAACTGTTGATGTGTTTGAGTAATAGTGCCGCGACAATACGGTCTGTAATCTGATCTCTTTAAGAAAGCTGTCAGAGACTTTTGCATGCGACGTGTCAAGTTCATGCTTTACATCTTCTGGCTAATCGAGAATATTTTTCAGATGTGGATGCATTAATAGTGAATATTACAAACGAATACGAGAATTTCACAGACTAACTCCTCTTCCCGAACTACCAATCCTTACACTTTGGGGAATATGGTTGAAAGCGGCTTTTTAGTATTCTCTCTTTAGTATTTCCAGCCATTTAAATCTCTGATTCTATAATTCAGTCCTAACGAAACTACTTATGAAGGAGCGTCAGATACGATTTCGAAACAGATTTAAGACCTACTTACGGCAATTAGGATTATTTAACGCAATAGAAAAGTTGTAATAATAGTAATACAAGGATAGTTCGACAAGTAGTGAGAATGACACATAGGTGGCGCTCTAATTGGTAAAACAAATGTACTGTAATTTAGGTTACCTATTTATATGTTTACATTCCGATATTTAGATAAATCGGATGATTAGTTTATTTTTGACAGCTGATTGAAAAAGAAGCAACACGTCGTTTTGTTAAAATGGAAAAAACAGAGTATGGTGCGATGATTAAATACTTCGTTATTAAGGGTATGAAAGCTACCGAAATGAAAGATGAGTTACGGGAAACATTACGTGAATCTGTTCCATCATCCGCCACAATAAGTAGATGGGTAAATGAATTTAAACGTGATAGAACAAGCTGTGTTGATGAAGCGCGCTCTGGAGCACCCAAAATCGTGACTTCTAAGGAAATGATTATAAAAATCCATAATATTATTACGCAAGATCGATGACTCAAAGTGAAAGAGATAGCAGATATGGTAAACATTTCAACAGAACGCGTACACCACATTTTAACGAAAGAATTGAGCCTTCCGAAGCTTTCGGCAAGATGGGTGCCGCGATTGCTTACGACTGATCAAAAGTTCACTCGTTTGCGCATTTCCAATGAGTGTTTGCACCTTTATAAGCGGAATCCGGTTGATTTTGGTAGGCAATTTGTTACTTGCGATGGAACTTGGATACACTACAGTACACCCGAAACTAAACAACAGTGGAAACAATGGTTAGAACGTGGTTCTGCACCTCCAAAGAAAGCGAAAACCACTTTATCGGCAAACAAGGTGATGGCATCAATTTTTTTGGATTTAAAGGGCATTTTGCTCATTGATTACCTTCAGAAAGGTGCCACTATAAACGCACAATATTATGCAGAACTTCTACAAAAATTAAATGTTGAGATTCGTCCTAAACGGCCAGGAATGGCAAAGAAAAAACATTCTGTTTCACTAAGACAACGCTCCCTCGCATGCCAGCACAGTTGCGATGTCCAAAATCCACGAGTTGCATTTCCAATTAGTACCGCATGCGCCTTGTTCGCCGGAACTAGCCCCTTCCAACTTTCACCTTTTTCCATAATTGAAAACGGCACTAGGTGGAAAGAAATTTTCGTCTAACGACGAGCTTATCATCTTCGTAAATGCGTATTTTGCAAGCCTTCCGGAATCGCATTTTAGAGATGGCATAAGGGCATTGGAGCACCGTTGGAATAAATGTATTGCTCTTTTAGGAGAATATATTGAAAAATAAAAATTATTTTGTATCTAAAAAATTCGTTTTTCTTTTCCATTCTCACTACTTGTGAAATTACCCTCGTAAATGGTGCCTTTTTAGAAGCTATGTATTTTCGAAGATTATTTTAATTTTACGTGTCTTACATCAATAGATGTCGAACGGACTTTCTCGAGACATAAGAACATTTTGTCATCACAGCAGCAAACATTGTTGACCGAGACAAATTCGGAAACATACCTAATGGTGCAAGCTCTTCATCAAAGTTATCCACTTCGCGCTACGTAATAACAGCTATAAAATGATAAGTGTTTCGGGAATTCCAGAATTACTTATTTTTCTTTATTTTATGCATCGCCGACTGCTAATATTTGTTTTGCTCACATCTGATTGTCGGTATGTACTTACTACAATCGATCCTGCAAATGATAAGCCTAATGGTTACTATTGCGAAGTTCAAATAAAGTGTATTTGTGACATAATTATTTTGTAATAAGAAAAACATTTTTAATATAATTGTTTTTATCGTTCGATTTCTATGTTTAACAGGAATATATCAATAAACAATAATTTTTGAATTAATTTTCAATTATTTTGTTTACGAGGTTGGAAAATCGACAAGAAATTCTGTAGGAGGTGATAATGGCCATTTGAAAAACGGTTTAATAGGCTTCTTTAATGGAAGTAACTACTTCACAGCCGGTTCGACTCAATTATCTTTTTTATATTTTATTGTTCATGAACATAGGTGAGTGTAGAAGCTACTCTGACGTATTCATTCGCTTTCAGAACTATTTTTATAGATTAAATTACTCTAAACGGAAATTGAAAAGTACATTTCTTTATTTTATAAAGTGTATTACATCGCTGTAGTTATTAAACGGAATAAAATTGCAGATTAGTATTAGGAAATTTTCCGATGTCCCAAAACAGTCCTTATTTTTTCATTTGATTTTATTACGAGGGTAACCGTTTATATTTAAGATTACACCGCTCATTTTTATTTTCTTCCTACTATTCATCATACATATGCCTATATAGATAATAGGTCATTTATATTACATATCCAGTTTAATTAAGAGAAACGCTTTTCTAGACTGAAATACAAATAAAAGCGCATAAAACATATACGAGGATAGCCGTTTATTTTTCGGGAACTGGCAACACTGTCAGTGTTGCCTCCGATCTGATGATTGCATCGTGAAATTTTTCATATTTGACAATACATGTATTTACATTGATAATTCTTTTATCAGGTCGCTATTTCTATTGTTAACAGTAACTTAAAAATTTTGGTCAACGAAAAAATGGAATTAACTCTCAACAAGAATGCATCGACGAGCTGAATTCTTTACATGGCGATGAAGCACCATCGAAAACTACAGTAATCGTTGGTATAGTGTATTCAAACTTGGACGGCGTTATTTGGACGATGAATTTCGTGAAGGTCATTCCACAAATGTTGTTGCGTCGGAAAACATTAATGCAGTGTCTGAATTGATAGTGCAAGACCGTCATGTGACATACCGTGAGATCGAGGCCTCTCTAGGTATTAGTAACACCTGCGTGCATAAGATCCTGCATGAACATTTAGCCGTTAAGAAGCTATGTTCACGTTGGGTATCACATAATTTGACAACCGCTCAAAAAAGGACTCGCATCAATTGGTGCCAAGAATTGCATAAAAAATACAATGGCGGTGCTTCAAAGAACATTTATAAAGTCATCGCAGGCGATGAATCTTGGATCTATACGTATGAGTCCGAGAGTAAACAGCAGTCGACTGTGTGGGTATTCCAAGATGAGCCAAAACCAATAAAAGTTGTTCGCGCTCGAAGCACATCAAAACAAATGGTCGCCTGTGTTTTCAGAAAAACCGGTCACGTTGCAACCGTACATTTAGAGAGTTATAGAGCGGTCAATTCCGAATGATAGACAACTATTTGTTTGCTAAAAGTTTTTGAAGAAATAAGGAAAACAATCATGCGATAGATCATTCTCCACCATTACAATGCGAGCTCTCACAGGTCGGTTCAAACAATTCAATATTTGACACATTGTAATTAGTGAACATTGCGATAAGAGTTTCATTGTGGTTTAAAATAAGATAAAGATAATCCTGTCGCATACACACAATAATATTTTGCTTCGGAGAAATTCAGCTTTTGAAATCGATTGTGAAGATTTACCCCCGTTAGTCCACTGCTTCTTGCATTAAATATTGTTGTATGTGAGCTATTTATCGAGCCTTTCTAGCAAAGCATGGTATTTTGGTACAAAATTGGTATAAAGTAAGGAGTGTTGTAGAGTTATGATTTTTTTCAATTCCGAACTTCACTTGATCCTGGAACAATATTTTATTGTGCCAAAGATGACTTAGCGTTGTGAATGGACAATTCGCTTTTTTGAATCTAAATACCTTCCTGATTTTCTTCTCTTTTAAATGATTTCATGTGAGGTAGTTTATGTTTTATGTTTTCTCATGTTTGAAAGCAAAAAATACTTATAAATAGCACTCAGAAAAACTATGAAATAATCCAAAAATTTCGCACAATAAGGTGGTATTCATAATTTTATTCAATTATTACAAAAGTTCTTTTTCACTAAAGATGACATCAATACAGGTTGGTAGAAAAGTTTTGAAAGCGACACCTATTAAGCAGTAGAGGAATCAAAATTCATACGCCATTTTAATATTTCATGTGTCATATGAACACACTAAAAATTTTATCTCGATCTGTCAATTCATTCATTGTTAGCAATCCATTTGAATTAGACGTGTCGGTGTATCTTCTAACAATGGAAAAAACTGAATATCGCGCTGTGATAAAATTCTTTGTTTTGGAAGATTTATCAGCAACAGAGATTCATACAAAAATGGTGAACGTGTTAAAGGAATGTGCTCCTTCATTTCCAACAGTACATCGATGGGTTTTAGAGTTTAAACGTGGTCGTACAAGCGTTGAAGATGAACCACGTAGTGGACGACCAAAAACTGCAACAACAGCAGAAATCATTGAGCAAGTACATAATATAGTTAGTGAAGATCCGAATTTGACTAATACCATAGGCATCTCAGACGAACGAGTACTCCATATTTTACATGAAGAATTACATATGAAAAAGCTGTTTGGAAAGTTAGTGCCGCATTCGTTAACAATTCAACAAAAACTGGATCGAAAACAAATTTCTCAGCGTAACTTGGTGTGTTTCAAGCGGAATAAAACCGATTTCTTGCGTCGTTTTATAACTATGGATGAGACTTGGATCTATCACCATGATCCTAAATTGAAACAAAAACGATTACAGTGGACTACGGTTGGTTGTTCAACTCCAAAAGAGGTGAAGTCAGGACGATCGGCAAAAAGGTTATGGCATCAGTGTTTTGGGATGCGAAAGGAATTTTATTGTTTGATTATCTTGAAAAAGGTAAAATAATTAACTCAGAGTATTATTGTAACCTTTTAGATCAACTAGATGCAAAAATTCGTAAAAAAAGACCTGGTTTAGCGAAAAAAAAATAATTTTTCATCAAGACAATGCGCCTTCACACAAAAGTGTTTTGACGATGTCTAAATTGAATGAATCAGAGTACGAATTTCTTGAACAACCACCGTAATCACCAGATTTGGCTCCGAATGATTACTACCTCTTCAGAAACTTGAAACAATTCGTTCGTGGAAAGCGTTTTTCATCAAATGAAGAAGCTATTTCAGCCGTGGAACAATATTTTGCAGAGCTTCCAGAAAATCATTACAGATGGTATAAAATTATTGGAGGATCATTGAAATAAATGTATTGAAGTTGAGGGAGATTACATTGAATAAAAAAACTAATTTCATTTAAAAATTCACATTGTTTTACTTTCAAAACTTTTCTACCAACCTGTATATTTACATTGTTATAATATTTATTGGTCAATACGTGAGCATATAAATAAGATGTTCATTAAAAATGCATATTAACATAATAAATACGTAAAGAAAGTTATTTACGGTGGCTATGGTTATAACTAATTTAAATATATTAATCATTGCATTTGAAAAAGTTTAAATAAACGTTACGTGATATGAGATAGTTACTAATGACAGTGAAACATTACTACGAGGAAAATTAGAAAAACTTTCTACCTAACAATTAAACAAATGATTTACTATTTTTTTAACCTCAACGCACTTCCGATATTTGTTCTGCAACGATTTTATTCCATCTGAAAAAACAGTATTTCTGTTGGCCTTCACACTAAGGCTCAATTTCCCCTTGTGATGTTCTTTTCCAAATTTCTAAATAAAAAGAATTCGAACGCAGCCATAGTCGGACTACATGGTACATAGTCCATCTCAAAAAAGTTACACTCGCGGAGGGTGGGTGAATTTACGTATTATCGTAAGCGAATACTGTTACTGTTGTCTCTTTGGGCACATATTCTACAAGGATAGCTCTTGCTTAGTTTGAAAAGCTGAGCCATGAGCTTTTGGAGGTTGTGAGCTCTTATGGCACATATGGCGATGATATTTTTTGTTTAGTCCCAAAAGGCGGTGGCCATGAGTTTGCATAGAATGAATCTTTTGCGTTGATTCTAATTCTGTTTCTAGATTTCAAGTCTCATCACTTGTCGCTAGCTTAGAGAAATTGAGAAATCTATTGCCTAATTTGAGAATCGACAATCTTGAAACATAGCTTGCTGAAACTTAACTCAGTCGTAGTTTATCGGGTGTAATTGTTAAAATGCTTGCTTCAAATATATTTGCTCCTTTACATTGGCAAATGAAGAATCTCGAGAACGACTGCTCCAATTTTTATACAAATATCAGAATTGGCCGCGTCCGAAAGCTTCTCGCTTCTTGCGTTATCTTCAATTTATTCACGTCCTTACTGAAACACTTTTGACCAGTGTTTCACTTTAAAATATGTAGTGAGAGGCAACGCTCAAATACTTGTTTCTATCGTGGCTACAGAGATTCTCTTTCTAGATCCTCTCGTAAAAAAAGTGAATTATTGTCGAAGTTGAGTATAGCTTTAACGATGTTGATGCTAAGGTATACCTAGTCCTGCCATAAGTGTTGATACAAGTGTAAACGCACCTTTTTGCAGATGATAACTTGAAAGCACAAAAATTTTATGTTGGCAGTTCTGGCATTTGATATATGCTTTACAAAAGCGCCGAACAATTTCACTATAGCGTGAGTTCATTATGGAATGTCCGAAGAAGAGAAACACAGTTATTGCACTTCATACGTGTGGAATAGAAAGAGTCCGTATTTTTTATTTATTGAAACCGTTAAATATTACGCGTGTGTTTGTGTATCGTACTGTTAAGTTATTCATTGATACTGGAAATGTAATCGACCGTAAAAGATCTGGCAGGCCTCGCATAGTTCGTACACCACAGGCCATCAATGCTGTGAGGCATCAATCGACATCCTGTCCGCAAACAGAAAATCATGGTTCGTGGAATGGGTATTGCTCCGAGAACCATGAGCCGCATCATTAAACAAGACCTAGGACTTAGAGCTTTCAAACGACAAACAGGACAGCGCCTTAACGTTGAATTAAAAAAGAATAGTAAGAAAAAATGCAGACACCTGATATCGTTGTACGGCAAAGAGCGTTACAAAAAAATTCTGTTTTCTGATGAAAAAATTTTTACCGTGGAAGAAACTTTTAACAAGCAGAATGATAGGATGTATGCACGGTCCTCCAAGGAAGCCAGTGAAGTGGGGCCAAGGATTCAGCGAGGTCATTTTCCTGCTTCAGCGATGGTTTGGTGGGGAGTATCCTATGACGGTGTCACTCCCTTGCATTTTTGTGAAAAAGGTGTTAAAACAGCGGCCAAAAACTATCAACGAGACATTTTAAGCAATGTAGTGGAGCCCCTGAACTACACCATGTTCCAAAACCAACCATGGATATTCCAACAAGACTCTGCGCTCGCTCACAAGACCAAAACAATGGCTTGAAAATCATGTACCTGTGTTTATTAGTACTGACTATTGGCCGTCAGCAAGCCCATGGATATCGTCCGTACAGCGATTGATGAGTGGCCCTGCAGACTTCGGCGTTGTATTAAGGCAAATGGCGGCCATTTCGAGTAATTTGCATTGTATTTTGTAGCTTACTATTGCCAAAATAAACTATCAAAAAATAATTTAAATTCAACTTGCAATTTTCTTTTGTATTTAAAAACCTTTATATCAGTATTTATGGCAAGACTAGGTATATAGTGTATGGATTTATCTTTCGAAATGTTGAGATTTTGAAAACAATAGATCTTCGACAATTCTATAGTACGTATCTATTAAATCGAAATTAAAATATGCGCTATAGGTATAGTATCTCCTCTGTCAAACAAAAATTCACAACGGCGAATGTTTCACTTTCACTGTTGTGAATTCTTGTTTTTTAAATACACAGTACACTTACGATCTTTGTGAGCAATGGTAGATATTTTGTAAATAGTTCTATTTATTTTCTATTGTTTGCCAAGTTTAATGTCACTTACTTGAACATTAAACGTGCTGTTTTAAGTTACAACTTTTTATATGATCTGCTGCGAAATGAAATTGACAGTGCTTTCTTGCTACCGAAAGTAAAGTTTCACGCGCTAAGAATAACTAATATTTTATAACAGGACGTGTTTTATTGTGAGGCTAATAGGACAAATACATATGTTACTTATTAAGTTATCTATTTGTATGTGTCTTAAAATTTAGTATAGAATGTCCAGCACCTTCGGTAGCGCGTGCGTAAGTACGTATATCGCGATAGTTTTAGACTATCTACACTAATTACTAATTCATTTATGTTATTTTTTATTTACTATTACTTTTCAATTCTCTTAAATCTATCTCTTGGTTTTAGATGAAACAATTTGTGTCATTTTCCATATTAAAATACTGAAATATCAGTTGAATTTGTTGGAGCCTGTGGTTGATTAACTTAATCACTAAGGTTGATATATAACCCCTTTCCACATTAACTTTTGTAATTCTGTATACGCATTTCTTTGTCATCATCAGTAACCGCAAAGTTTAAACCACGGCGAAAAATACCTGTACGAAAACACACTTTGTTGAGAACCTAAACGTACACTAAATGTTCGTTTCACAAGATTTTTAAAAATTGTTTTACTTAAACTAACATGAATGACATTGGAAAAAAAGGGAACACGGACACGACCGATAAGTACGATGATGACAACTTGGTTGTCGAAATGCGTATACAGAATTACAAAAGTTAATGTGGAAAGGGGTTATATTTATATCAACCTTAGTGATTAAAAAAAAAACTGAAATATCACAATACAATTTATTACGATGAAAAGCGTAATCGCACATTCATATTTGAAATTACTCGAACGGCAAAACATCACATTTTGTTTCTTTAATAAAATTAAATCCTTTATGTCTACGTAAACCCAAGTAAATAAGTTTACGTAGACACAAATGAACACTAATTGTAGAAAGAATTTTGAATTGAAAGAAAAATATTTTCCAATTGAAGACCGTATCTTAAATACTCGTATGTATAAGTATACAAACAAGCTTCCGTTTTACTCAATCGAGTTGGCACGTACATACATACAACACTGTTTGTCTATCAGGTGTTAAGTGCATTATTTTAATGTTCCTCATTACGTAGCTTTTGGATATATCGCATTTCTCCCAACCATTTTCTAAAAGGAACGTTGCCTTCATTGTTGTCTATTCATTAGCATTGCTTGTTAAACGAATCGTATTTGTTTTTAAATTAGAATTTTCCCAGAATTTTTAATTCTATTTTTTTCCAGTATTAGCGAGTTGTTAGTGTTTTAGTTTCTTGCTAATGATAAGAGTACATTAACATAGTGCTAGTGTACATTTTTGACGACGTCGTACCGAATGCTAAATCCCAATTTAATAGGTATTGGGTTGCCAACTAAGTACTTTCGGTTTTTACTGATAGAGAGCGTTGCTTTATTTTTTGTATAACGTACGTTAGTGCTGTACTTTATCGTTTGTCGCGTGATACTAGTCACATTGACGTAACTTCAGAAGCAAGTAGTGCGTGATTTTTATTAAAGCTATTAGTTGTGGGTTAATTTTAAATGGAGTGCAGAAACGAACATTTTCGACATATTTTACTATTTTATTTCCGTAAAGGAAAGAAAGCTGCTGCGGCTCACAAAAAGATATGTGAAGTTTATGGTGCTAATTGCTTAACAGAGCGCACGTGTCAGAATTGGTATAAAATATTTCGTTCTGGAGATTTTTCCCTCAAAGATGAGCAATGTTCTGGTCGGCCTACTGAAGTTGTTGATGATGACCAAATCAAAGTCATAATTGAAGAGAATCGTCATATAACTGTTCAAGAAGTTGCGGAGAGGCTACATGTATCGCACACAACAATTGAAAAACATTTAAAATGTCTTGGGCTAGTTGAGAAGCTTGATATTTGGGTACCTCACGAATTGAAAGAAATTCATTTAACACAAAGAATCAACTTTTGCGATATGCACCTTAGACGAAATGAAACCGACCCTTTCTTAAAAAGAATCATCACTGGTGATGAAAAATGGGTCCTGTATAGTAACATAGTTCGAAAACGATCATGGAGCAAACACGATAAAACAGCTCAAACCACATCGAAAGCTGAATTGTATCCAAAAAAGATCATGCTGTCAGTTTGGTGGGATTACAAAGGTGTTGTGTTTTTTGAGCTGCTTCCAAGGAACCAAACGATCAATTCTGATGTTTACTGTCAACAATTAATAAAACTGGATGAAGCAATCAAAGAAAAACGACCAGAATTGTCAAATCGGAAAGGTGTAGTTTTCCACCAAGATAATGCAAGGCCTCACACATCTTTGGCAACTCGTGGGAAACTATTGGAGCTTGGCTGGGAAGTGATGCCACATCCCCCATACAGCCCCGATCTAGCACCATCTGATAACCATTTATTTCGAAGTTTGCAGAATTCTTTGAATGGTAAAACTTTCACAAATGACGATGTACCTTCACTCGCACCTGGTTCAGTTTTTTGCTGATAAGGACCAGAAATTTTATGAGCGAGGAATCATGCAGCTGAAAGAAAGATGGCAAAAGGTCATTGAGCAAAATGGAAAATATATAATTGATTAAAAACTATTCTTTGTTTAAAAAAAAAGTGTTTTATTTTATACTACAAAACCGAAAGTACTTAGTTGCCAACCCAATAGAATTAAAGAGCTTTTTGAGTTTTCTTTTTACGAAAGACTGCTATTTTTATTTACACTTTTTAATGTGTACTGAATGTAAACTATCTATTCAACGCAATAGAATATGTTTGACATTTAAAAGGCCACTATCGCGAACATCTGAGAACAATCAAATGACAATAAGACATTATTTACGACGCGTTCCGAACATATCAGTTCTCACCGGGCAAACTGTGATCTTATTAATGAACCTATTCTTTGTGGGTTATAGTGTCATTTGCGAAACAGTAATGAATGAAAAAACAATGCCTCCCTCTATCGATAGAAGAACGAGTGGAGAGAAATCGTGCTATGTTTGAGTGAAATCCCAGATAGTGTAGGTTAAACCATTTTGCAACAAGACACAATTTTCATTAAATTTTGAAAGTCGACCGCAATCTCAGTGCTAAGTTAGTGGCTTATCACACCGGGGGTCTCGGGTTCTAGTGCGATGGCCTGCTGTCCTGGAAGCCTTTTCGTGATTTTCCTTTACTGTTTAAACGAATGCCGACATACAAAAATCTTAAGTCGCACCACGAACGCGGACGTAATTGTAACTCATGGTCTTCCGAAACACTCTCTAGTTAGCGTTACGCTGTTGGATGATGTAAAGACATGGATTATTATTGTTAAAAATATTCGGATCAATCCGTTTTACGATTTAATATGAACTGAGAGCATAAACAACTATATTTATTTAAATAACACTATCCGCAAATACCATGGTTTAAAAAATACTAAGAAGATATTCTTAAAAAACTGTAATTGATGTCTAAATTAAAGAAGGCGAATTTAACTGAAAGGTGACATTGTTCTTCGCGAATATTGGTCGAGGTGAAAATTGAACCCGCATTTGTTCGACAGATAAACCGTTCTCAATAAGTTTTCGTGACAACGAAGTCACCGTTTTTATACCTGATTTTATCGTTGGTCCAATATTTCTTCGAGTAACATTCAAAATGAATCTGTAACTACTAACGGAGAATAAGATTCGCAAACCGTAAATGATTATGTAAAGGGTTTTCCAATAGGGACTTGACAACTTTTAATTCAATTTGTGAACGCACCCTTTCACTAATCATCGAACTGTCACTGTCAATTTATTCAGTAAACTTAACATTTTCTTCATGGTAAAGTACACGAACGAACAACGTCTGCAAATTATAAAAATTTACTGCAGAAATTCGGAGTCGGTGGCCGCTACTTTAAGAGCGTTAACTCCGATTTTCGGTCGTAATTCTCGCCCTAGTAGACAGGCAGTAACAAGTGTAGTGCAAACATTTGAGTCTACATATTCGTTGTGTGATGTTGCCGTGCCAGTGAGACAACGGGTTGGTCGAAGTGTCGAAAATATCGCTGCCGTTGAAATGTCCGTAGCAAATGATCCAAATCAGTCAATTCCACGGCGTTCTCAAGAGTTGGGCATCGCCCAGACCACTTTATGGCAAATTTTCAAGAATTGAAGCCAATGTACTAGTTGAAGCGACGTACGTTCTCCGATTGGGCTCTGGAAAAGATGCGCCAAGATGATCAATTTCATCGCAAAATCATTTTCAGTGACGAAGCTCATTTTTGCTTCAATGGGTTCGTTAATAAGCAAAATATGCGTTATTGGTCGGGTGAAAATCCACATGTGCTTCATGAAACACCACTTCGTCCACAAAAAATAACTGTTTGGTGCGGTTTGCATGCCGGCGGCGTCATAGGGCCATATTTTTTCGTCGACGATAATGATCGTCACGTTACTGTGAATGGTAATCGTTATCGCGCCATGATTACCGATTATTTTTGACCCGAATTGGAAGATATGGACTTGCACAACATGTGGTTTCAGCAGGACGGTGCCACAAGCCACACAGCACACGTTACAATCGATTTATTGAAGAGTAAGTTTGATGACCAGTCGATTGGCCGCCTCGTTCGTGCGATTTAACGCCTCTAGACTTTTTTCTTTGGGGCTAAGTCATGTCATTGGTCTATACAAACTAGTCGACAACGTTGAAAGAGCTCAGAGCTAACATTGAACGCGAAATAGCAGCCGTTTCGGCCGAATTGTGTGGCCGAGTCATCGAAAATTGGGTCCAACGAATCGACCGCTGCAAACGTGCCCGCGGTGGCCATATGAACGAAGTCGAGTTCCATTCATAAATGTTTTGATCGTGCTTCAACCCGATAATAAAGTTTTTGAAATATCTCAAACGGTCTGCATTTTATTTTGAAAAAAAGTTGTCAAGTCCTTATTGGAAAACTCTTTAATTCCGCCGTCGATAATCGAGCACTATTGAATTGGAAACATGATTTTTAGGTAGAATAGAGTGCCTTCGTACATTTAACTAACTAGTTAAAGAATTGTTAATTGGTCTTTGTCAAGATCTTCAAGAAGTCGTTTTGTTTACTCATAATCACTATCAACGTCTTACATGAATCTAGCAGATTACTAACTGCGTAGTTACTTAAAAATTTGGTATTTAGAATAAGACGAACAGCGCTGCGAGATTTAAGAACGGTATTAGGGAACAAATTGATACTATTCAACACAACGCTATGTACAATTAGCAGGAAAATTTGATACTTTACCACAAACAAAATGGCTGTCATATTGGATGTTTGTGAGAACCAGTTTTGGACATACGAAGTCCACTATTTGAGAAAACTTTATTTACTTTTTCTTATTAGAAGTATACAAAAACAAATCAATTAATAATTGCCTCAATCTAATAAAATACCTGAATAACGTAAACATATTTTCTCACACAACGGATTAATCACTCTTAATCAATATCTAAATCAGGTGGACCGTACTTCTGAAATAAAAGTATGCTTTGTAATTTCTTAAATCAATTTCGCATATTGTATCTGTCTGGTTTTACAATTTGCATTTAGATGTTAATGATAAACTCTATCCTCTATAATAAACTAAAATCCTTCTATACGGCACAAAGGTCAATACACCTTTCACCGGAGTGAGTGAATATTTTATGTTTTTCAAGAGGCACAACACATTAGTCCCGATACCGTCACGATCTGACCGGGACCCGTCGTCGGGGTCGACCTGCCTTGGCATTGCAGTTTTGTTACAGGCGTGAAAGTGCGTAATTGTTCACGATTAACCATTTGGCTGGGGGATTGCGCGGATGATTCAAAAAAACTTGTACACAAAGCCAAACCATAAATTTAATATTAATAACGAGAGTGTGTGTAATTTTCAATATCCTTCAATTTATGCCATATTTAATTGGCAATGCTTCTCTCTGATATCTTTTCTCTATTTCGTACAGGTATTTTTCGCCGTGGTTTTCCAGGTGCGACACTTTACAATTATCTGCTGATGATGACAACTTAATTGTTGAAATGCGTATACAGAATTACGAAAGTTAATGTGGAAAGGAGTTATATAGTGATTAAGTTAATCAACCACAGACTCCATCAAATTCAACTTCAACAAATGAGTTTCAGAAATTATGTTATAGACATATGTATGCACACATGTAAGTGCAATGAAGAAATTTCATTTGTAAATGTTTACTCTATCGTCACGTTTTTATCCTTTTGAACTTCGAATTAAATAACTTTTGTATGTTTCAAATAAAAAAGAATTTCACATGTTATCTTCTACGTGTTTGTGGATTTGATACATTCTTCCGTTGACAAACTAATGTCGCCCTTTGGTCATAGCTAAATATTAATACTACCTATATACTAAGGTGGAACCGTACACCTCTGCTTTCAAGTATATACACAGTCTGTCGCAGAAAAAACAGAACTTTTTTAAAATATAAACAAAAGCCTACTATTTTGGTAAAATTCATTTATTTCGTTCAAAGTAGTCGCCTTCGGCTTCAATATAACGTTTTGCACGGTCAATTAACATCTATAATGAATTTTTAAGTTCGTCTTTAGATATATCCTTCAAGATCGCTGTCGACTCCTTTTTAATGGCTTCAACGTCGGCATAACGCTGTCCTTTCATCGGCAAATGTAGTTTGGAGAATAGATAGAAATCGCAGGGGGCCAAATCTGGTGAATACGGTGAATGATTGGTGGTAAAATGCCATTTGCAGTTAGAAAATCAGTGATAAACGTCGAGCGATGAGATGGTGCATTATCAAGTAACAAACGCCAGCTACCATTTCCATGATAGCGAGGGCGCACACGACGGATACGTGCCAAAAGACGCTTCATAATACCAATAATACCAAGATACAATACAACATTAACTATTTGACTAGTTGGTACAAACCCTATGCCTTTCGAATCAAAAACGAATCAACATCGTCTTCATTTTGACTTCTCCAAACGGCTTTTTTTGGTATTTTTTCGCTTAGATGCTTCCATGCAGAGCTTTGACGCTTGGTCTCTGGATTATATTGAAAACATCACGTCTCACCGCCAGTTATACTAGAATATCTGAAATTTTCGTCTTTTTCGAATCTTTAATCAAATCTATACAATGTTGTATTCAGTTAGCTTGTGTGATACAAGCGTTGCATAAATCTTTCTCAATTCCAAATGCTGTGACAAAATGCGATAAATTGAATCTTTGGAAGTTCTTAATTCAATTCCCATGTATCGCAATGAGGATTTCGGCCCATTTCTGATAAATTGACACACAAGTTCGATTTTATTTTCCGTAACCATAGATTCTTCTGCACCAGAATGTTCGTCTTCATTTATGTCCGTACGACTGTCTTTAAATCGTTTATACCATTCATACGCATCCGTACGTGACAAACGCGCATCACCATACGCTTTTTTCATCAAATTAAACATTTCAGTAAAGAATGTGCCGAGTTTAAAACAAAACTTGATATTTGCTCTTTGTTCAAAATTCTTCTATCGACTAACGCCCAATATACACTGTTACTCTATGCCCAACTTCTCTGCTTCTAATGATGCAAATGTCGTGATATTTTGACATAACATTGGTGAAAAATCTACCTAACCGACGCATATATGTATATGTAATTATTATATTATTTTAAAACAGTTCAGTTTTCTCTGCGACACACCGTGTGCATCTAAAATTGTGGATTGTTTTTTTATATGTATTGCTTATTATTCGTTTTTGTGTGTTTGTAAATATTATAAATTAATGCGCAATAACGTTGTTTATTGCCGTTATTAGTATTAATAATTGCAATACAAATATTACTTTAAACTACTTTTAATATAAAAATAAATTATCAGGTTCGGAGCGTATTTGCGTCAGGATGTAGTATTTCATATATCCATTTCATTCGTTCATTAGTCGTATTTAAAATAAAAAAAATTTTACCACCGTTTCCATATTTTTTTTCTTTTCTTTTAAGATCGTTTACGTTTTTATCTTTATTTTTAATTTCTTCCTTGGATACTCTAACACATTTATACGTGCTTGTGTTCGCATCGCTAACACAGTACTGAAAAGAGATACATAGATCAACCGTGTTTTCAAGCTTTCGGTGGTTTGAAAAACAATTCATTTACTAAAAATACAATGCAAGTTTGTAATCGTATGATATGGCAAATAATACGCATTATTGCGTTTACGTTTTTATACTTTATTTTTAATAGTAATTTGAGTGTCGAGTTACAACGTTATCCGACATCCGTAATTAAGGGTATTGTGCAACGATGGGACGACAGAAGTGCTGGAAGAAATTGGAAAAATTAAAGCGTTCCATTTTCGAGCCATATTGCGAAGCATTTCTTTGTTCGCATCGGTAAGAACTGTACAGTTTACTTTTTAAAGAGATTGAAAATTAAACGACGGCCTCCTTTAAGGGAATTTAGATCATTGATCTTCATACAAGCAAAAATTGGACAAGAGAATGCCAGTTATTTTCACAATTTATACTGAAGAAAGTGATTCAAGCGTAAGGCGAGCCGATGTTGGTTCAGTTAATGGTAGGGGGAGCTGTTTCCTATAACGGACCTGTTGATTTAGTAATAGTGAAGGGCAGACAGAATTCGGAAAAGTACGTCCAGCTGGCAGGTGAAAGACAAATTTTCCAACGTTAACGATTGGCAGCTCTCCCCCGACCTGAACATCATAGAAAATGTGCTACCCAATTCAGTTGGCTGACAAAAGTACTCATTATTGAACAATAAAGTTTCTGAAATATACGCCAGTCTACAATATACTGAAGAACTGCAAGCGTATAGTCAGACGCCGGTATCCTCTTGGGCAGTCGGCGTTAGCACGGCCTTCGAGGATTTTGTATCAGTGTTAGTCGAGACTTAAACGGAAGAAGTACGCGATATCATTTCACGTTAAAAGTAACGAGACGGAATCCCGCTATAATTTGACGTTTCTGAAATTTTTATTTTATCCCAAACAAAATCTTTTTGATGTGTTTGTATTGAAAAGACTTCTATTTCTAAATAAATAACATTCGTATTAAAAAAAATTGCTTGTGTGGGTGTAATTTTTTTATCCGACAAATTATTGACAATTGTTTTTAAACGCATTACCAGATTTATCAAAAATGAGCAGGTGAGTAAGGTTTTATGTAAAAATATTTTGATTCGGTTTTTATTGGAATTTTATAAAAACGGTTAATAACTAATAACATTGCGGATTTGTAATTTTTGCAATCTAGACTTGAAGATTTGAATAACTATCGAGACCTTTCCAGAAGCTTTAACGAAGCACCGAAAGTAAATTTTTTAAGTAAATAATACACCTTTAGTTCTTTTTAAATTATTATGAAATTTCACTTGGAATAACAATAAAACATTTTTGGTTTATATATATATATATATATATATATATATATATATATACATATATATACAGATAAATAAAACATAAAACAGATGTTGCACATTAAAATTAACGGTTTTGAATGAGTCCCTGGTTATACAATAAAATTCTTTATATCGTTGTTATATTGCTGAAGTTTATATACAATTTTCCTCTTGCTTATAGTTGCTATTGTTAAATAAATATAATGGCTATTGTAATTTATTAGAATTTTTTAAGCTTTAAGTTCACTTGTTTGTACACTTTTTTAATCACTGCCACCATTTCAGTTAAACGAATATTAATATTTTCATTTATAACAGAATTGAAGATTCACATTTTAGCAATTGGAAATTGATTGTTGTTTCGACGATTATGTACACTACCGGTCATATTTATTTGCCCACCCTTAGTTTTAGCCAAAATTATTAAACTATCAAATGTGTACTGAAAATTTATTTATTGTACCAATACAATAGTGTAAAATAAACATAAAATAGTTACATTTTTCTTATATAGAAACTTTATCATTAATTATTATTAAATTTTGTTCTCATCAATGTGCCCACCTTTATTTTTGATAATTGCGGCACATAACCGCGGCATCCTTTCAATTAATTTTTGCAGTGTATCTTCTGTAATTTGTGCCCAGACTTCTTGAAGTTGTTCCCACAGTACAGTGGTGGATGATAGAGCACGTTCTCGAACCTTCCGGTCCAATTCTTCCCAAAGAAGCTCTATTGGGTTTAGATCAGGACTTTGACTTGGCCATACCATTATAGAGATTTGCCCTTGCTCTTCTAGTTGACGCAAGTAATCGCCACACAATCTAGAAGTGTGCTTCGGATCTTTGTCCTGTTGAAATACAAAGTTTTCGCCAAGAATCCTTAGTCCTGAAGGAACAGCGTTATTTTCTAAAATTTCCTTGTAGCTTTCTTTTCTTAGGATTCCCTCAATTTTGACGAGATCGCCAACAGATCTTCCACTAAAATACCCCCAAGTCGTTACTGAACCTCCTCCATGTTTTACGGTAGGCGCAATACATTCTGGTAGTACTCTTTCTCCTGCGGATCTTCTAATGAATATTCGCCTTTTACTACCGAAAAGTTCAAACTTCGATTCGTCCGTCCACAACACATTATTCCACTGATCAATCGTCCAATTCTTATGTTCTTTAGCCCAATTTAGTCGTTTTATCTTGTTTTGCTTTCGTAGTAGTGATTTTCGCAGAGCAATTCTTCCGTATAAACCCGCTTGCCTTAACCTTCTCTGTACCGTTGACACACTAATTGGTTTAGCACGCGCTCTATTCATTTCGGCAGCAATTTTTGGTGCTTTTTTTCGTCTATCGCGTCTACTTATCCGTATTAGATGCCGGTCATCTGCAGATGTCGTCGCTTTGCGTCGTCCAGATCTTCTTTTGTTGGAAAATGTACCACTTCCTTCAAATTTTTTAACGTTATAATCAACGGTTCTGCGATTTAATCGTAATTCTTTTGCAATTGCGCGATTACTTTTACCCGTACGATGATAAGCAATTATCATAGCACGCACTTCAACAGATAATTCCTTCGTCTTCGGCATTGCATTAAAATATTCACAATAACTCTCTATTTCACTGTTTTCGCAACAAAAGATGAACGATGACTGACATAAAATTTATTTTCCTTTTTGAATAACACATCCTAATATTGTAATTAGTCAGTACTATAACACAATATTGGTAATACCTTTCGGAAATGCAGGTAAAACTGTTAATACTGTCGGGATTAGCCTATATAATATTTATGGTATTTTTCCAATTTATGACACCTTTACGATATATCATAAACAATTTAAGATTTTCGTAGAAATTCATATGGAATTACTTCTACTAATAATATTGTTGAATAATTATAATACAGATTTTTCGAAAGATAATCTGTATTTCAGGAAACACATAAAATTGGGGTGGGCAAATAAATATGACCGTTAGTGTATATTGAATTAATCGTTAACAATATCATTTGGAAGTGTACAAGGTGTTGCCAATAGTTGGCGCAGTAATGGTAACTCCATTCATTTTGAAAGTATAATAATATAATGTAGAAATGAATTCATATATTTTAAATGAAGGTGAAGTGATAAAAAAAGAATGTTATTAATTCTAGTGGTTACAGTACTTATGTATTGTCTAAGTACCGGTTTTTTCTATAGCTCTATAGACCTATGCCATTCTTTGAACACATTCCATGCCTATGTATTTTAACTTTTGTTTAATTTTACATTTTAAGTGTTCTCGATTTTTCGATTTCAAGTGATACTGTAAGTGACAATATAGACCAAAAGCCCTTTCGGTAGAGTTTTGAGAATGTCGAGCTAAATACAGTTCTGGAATTTGAAAATGACATTATTGGCTTCGAATCATTGAAGTTTTCGCGTTATTAGATCAGTTAAAATAAATAGTATTTTTGTATAAATATTCAATAATTTAGACGTGAACTTGTATATAGAATTGAGAAGTTATAGCTCAAACTCCACAATCACAAATATCAGCGTATATAGGAGAAGTAATCAACCAAACAAATGGTAAATGCTTCATTTGTGGCACGACCTTCACGAAATTCATCGTCCAAAGAACGCTAATGGCACATGGTCTGGCTAATCAGCAGTTCGGCTCATATGAAGCCATTTCATAATGGCTTGATTCGTGGATAGCCTCAAAAGACGAACACTTCTACCGTGACGGTATTCGAGCTCTGCCAGAAAGATGGGAAACAGTTGTCGCTAGCGATTGCCAATATTTTGAATGATTCATTTGTAAACATTTTTTCACAATAAAGTTGCATTTTCATCAAAAAAAAAAAAACAGCGAGAACTTAGTTGCGCACCTAATATATAAAATATTAAACGAACAGTTTATTTCAAGGATGCGCCACTAATGTAAAATAATATATTAGAAATACATAGATATTAAGCCATACCTTTTCAAGTAGGGAAAGTACACATGTATATATGTATTTATATCATCTATATTTAGCTGTATAAGTGCTAGAGTCTATATATATACTTAGAGCAAAATTCTGTGTATAGCTTCTAAGTATATGGATAGAAACTAAATTATAATTACATTATATGGTGGTCTGCATATACATATATACTAAACTCGTCTATAAATAATTATGCTCCTAATACTTGTGAAAATTGTCTTTAATATTTTCTAATGGGATAGATTTAGGGATGGAATTAAATTTTACTACTCAAAAAATGCTACCTACTTATTTTATGAACATCTTATTTTTAATGTTTGTTCAATTATAGCGCACTATACAAGGTAATCGTTCTTTAATACTGACTAACACGCAACTAAACAATTAATTAAGCTCGAAGATATACTACTGTGGGCAAAAACTAGTACGACTTTGTTCATAATTTTTATATTCTTAATTTATTCTTCCAAATCTATTTCGTCCCCCTCAAAGTAATCCCCCCTGGCCCCAATACACTTGTGCCAACGTTTCTTCCAATTCTCGAAACATTTGTTAAAGTCAATTTCTGGGATAGCCTTCAATGCGCGTAGCGATTCACGTTTAATGTCTTCAATTGACTCAAAACGGTTTCACCGGAGCGGTCGTTTGAGTTTGCTGAATAGCCAGAAGTCACACGAAGCTAAATCAGGCGAATACGGTGGTTGCTACACGATATTGGTTGAAAATTTGGCAAAAAAACTCCAGAAGAATTAATGCAGTATGCGACGGTGCATTATCGTGGTGCAAAAACCAAGAGTTGTCGACACATAATTCTGGCTTCATTTTACGAATAGCATTGCGCAAACGACGCATAACACTCAAACAGTATTCTTTGTTGACAGTTTGGCCGGTCGGAAGGAATTCGGAGTGCACCACACCTCGATAATCGAAGAAAACTGTCAACATAACCTTGATTTTCGACTTGCTTTAACGTGGTTTTTTGGGCTTCGGCTCACCTCTGTTGATGGCCGTCCTGGACGTGGTTCGTCATCAACGCGTTCTCGACCCTCTTTGAATAATTTGTACCAATCAAAAACACTTGATTTAATGGAACTTCTTTGCTGAATAATTTCACTCATTGTAAAAATCGCCGAATGCACTTTTCGTACTTCAGAAAGACAAGCGTATACTAAACACTAATGAGTATTTTGATGTGACATTTGGCACAGATGTATGTCACTGACAGTCATACCAACCTGGAAAAAAAATATTTCGACGAATGGGTTTTCGCGCGATATTTAAATTAAAAAGTCTTACTATTTTTTGCCCACAGTAGTAAGCAACGACATGAACAAATTTGTACAAATTATTAATCAGTGATATTGAGAACCAATCAGAAGAAATACTGAACGTGGAAAACGTTTTATAGAATGGTTTCAAGTGGACAGATATTAAGAGAGCTGAGACTAAAATGATGAAAGAAGAAAAACGGCAATAACCTGCCGGATATGTCCATTTTCCAAACATCATCGGAATAATTATAAACTGAAAAAATTGTAAAGAACAAATAAAATGATCTAAGATTATGTAGACAAATTAAAAATCAAAGGGATAAGTTACAATACCAATATGGTAAACCTTGAATTCGATATTTAGTAAACAAAATCTAATAGAAAAATTTGCAGCCGTAGAATATCTACAAAAAGTGGGAATCAACAACATCGACCATGAAAACGTCAAGGCAACTAGACGTAAACGTTAAAAAGAAGAATGTTCGGAATATTCTCGAACTCATCACATCAACGCAATACATTTAAACAAATGGTTTCTCAATTTATATGCTCATTATAAGACGATTTGTTTAATTCTGCAAAATAAATCGTTTTTCAGGACTGGAAAGAGGTGGTAATCATTGCATGATTAATCTAGCGAATATGGCACTTATTGAAGCACTTCAAAGCGAAAGTTATGGAGTTTGCAACAACCACCCGATCCTGTGCAAGCGTGTCATCGCTTTGAAAGAGCACCTTTTTTTGGCCAGATGTGGACATTTAGCCTGAATAACACACTCGAATTGGTCTAGTAGTAGGCAGCATCGTCGTCCACCTTTGATGGTGCTGCCTTGTTCTTTAGTAATTAAAATATAACACCTCCATAATCCCAGAAAATCGTAGCAATAATTTTCCTGAATGTGTAACCATTTTTCCTTTCTCCGATAAATTTTTACCTGATCCCATCCATCGTTTAGACCGAACTTTCTCCTTGATGTGGATAATATACGAGGATAGCAAGAAAAAGCAGAGTAACGTCCGGTGATTAAATACTTCGTAATTAAGGGTATGAAAACTACCGAAATAAAAGATGAGTTACGGGAAACATTAGATGAATCTGCTCCATCATCCGCCACAATAAGTAGATGGGAAAATGAATTTAAACGTGGTAGAACAAGCTGTGTTGATGAAGTGCGCTCTGGAGGACCCAAAATCGTGACTTCTAAGAAAATGCTTTCGGCAAGATGGGTGCCGCGATTGCTTACGGCTGATCAAAAGTTCACTCGTTTGCGCACTTCCAATGAGTATTTGGACCTTTATAAGCGGAATCTGGTTGATTTTTGTAGGCGATTTGTTACTTGCGATGAAACTTGGATACACTACAGTACACTCTAAACTAAACAACAGTCAAAACAATGGTTAGAACGTGGTTCTGCACCTTCAAAGAAAGCGGAAACCACTTTATCGGCAAACAAGGTGATGCCATTAATTTTTTGGGATTCAAAGGGCATTTTGCTCATTGATTACCTTCAGAAAGGTGCCAAAATAAACGGACAATATTATGCAGAACTTCTACAAAAATTAAATGTTGATATTCGTGCTAAACGGCTAGGAATGGCAAAGAAAAAGATTCTGTTTCACCAAGAAAAGCTCCCTCGCATACCAGCACAGTTGCGATGTCCAAAATCCACGAGTTGCATTTCCAATTAGTACCGCATACGCCTTATTCGCCGGATCTAGCCCCTTCCGACTTCCACCTTTTTCCAAAATTGAAAACGGCACTAGGTGGAGATGGCATAAGAGCATTGGAGCACCGCTGGAATAAATGTTTAGGAGAATATATTGAAAAATAAAAATTATTTTGTATTTAAAAAATTTGTTTTTCTTTTCCATTCTCACTACTTGTCAAACTACCCTCGTATTTTTTTGAACTTACAGAATTTTCGTTGTGTTTCTATTTTAGTTATTTAAAAAGATATTACAAAAATCAAAAAATATTTCCATAAAGTATCAAACATAATTCCATTTCCGATAATAATTTGTTCCATTGATTGCTTTTCAAAATAAGCGACAATCTTCTCTTCTTACAGTTATTGTCTGTAGAATGAGGTCCTCTACTTTGCTCTCCAAGTATCTAAATAAAAAGAATTTGCACTAAGCCAAATTAGGATTATATAACGGGTGGTCAAGCTCAATTCCATTCACGTAAAATGGGTTGTCTGCCTTGTAAACTCCCACATTGTTATGAAGAAGGGAGCGTTCTTCATGACACAAATTTTCAATGGCCATACGTAATTTTCTTACCGTATTACCATAGGTAACTACTGTTATTGCAGTCCCCTTTGGCATGTATCATATTTAACACGAATAACACTTGCTTGGTCTCAAAAGAGGGTGGCTATCATGCATGTATTTTAATTTTGTTTTTGGATCCTAGTAATGAACCCAAGTCTGTTCGACTATCACTATGTTAGAGAAAATCTCAGCGTTTGCTTCCAAAAATGCTAAATTATTTTGAATAATTCTTTTCCTAAGCAGTTTTTGCTCGGGAGTCAACAATCTTGGAACCCAGTTTATCGAAACTTTGCACGTATCTAGTATATTATGTAGAATTGTTAAAACGCTTGGTTCGAATATACTTTTATACGACTGTATTCGAAAACCATTGATTCTGCTTTGTTTCTGCAAACCACCAGAACTAATTGTGTCCGAAGGTTTTGAATCATCATCAATGGATTCACGACGACGACAAAACCTTTTTTGATCAATATTTCCCTTTAAAATACGATGGAGCCTCGTCCTCATACACTGCAATTAATCATTCGAGAGTAGTTTCAGGAGAATTCTGGCCCATTCTCAAAGATTTGATACCAGCGCAATATTTTAATTTCGCAAAACAAATTTGTTTGTAGGGAAAGACATTAGAAAGCGAATTATAGAAATATTTGACACATAAGTAGAAAAATGTTATCACTACTGAACACTTCTAGGCAACGTACAGTTCGTTGTTTCTGTCATGGTTGGATAGACTTTTTCCTAGACCCCTCGCAGCATATTATATTCTACTACCATTCCACATTTCCTTTTAATTCCTAGTATCATCGCAGCTCAATCGTCGTTCCTTATAATTCCGTTCACGACCACGAGAATTGTATCCTATCTTATTTGCCAGCCAATTTTATAAATTATACGCACAAAACCATTAATTACATAGTTAATTTTAAAGATTTGTGAAGACGTAATCCCTATGGGTAATAGTGTAATTTTGAATTGAATGCGTACAGTCTTTCTAAAATGAATTAGTTCCATGCTTTTTTTTTCGATATTATAGTAATTAAATTACCAATTTCGAAGTTTGGGTGGTCCAATTTAGTATTAAGAATCTATGTATAAAAATAATAATATAGTTGATTGCGATTTTTTTATTGTAATTTTGGTAAATAAATGACATATAATCTGCTTGTGAATTAGATAATAAATCATAATTTTTCCAGGTTAAATTTCAATTAGATATACCTATACTACAACCAACATAATGGAAACATAATTAAAGCAAAGCTTAATAGAAAAAAAGTCACTTAAAATTAAATATCATGTAAAGAAACTTTCGTGCACCAATCTCTACTTCTTAGAGAAAAATTATAGGGGCTTTAACGACGAATTTTATGAATAAACATCTTATAATATCCGCAGTAAAGGCACAAGACACGATAAATAATTTCTTTATTTATGCGGTGTTACTTTGCTTTTAATCTTTGAAAAAACCTATTGATTAGCAGAGGGACGAATATAAAACATTAGCAATTGTACTTTTCCTTATTAAAAAAGTTTATTATTTTATAACTTACTTAAACCGGTTTTTCATGCCAATGTTTTTTCATATCAGTAGGTAGATCTTTTTTACGCTATTTTCGTGTACGTAAAGAAATCCTGTAGAAAGAACAATTCCCATAAAAGAGGGATAAATGTATATAGTTATCTACTATGTACATATGTACAATCTAAGACTATACTCATACAATAGCGACGGTAAATACCTCGACGAAATTCCAAAATTTTCCAATAGCGTACGTTATTGTCAGTTTTTGTCAGTTTCTTGAGTAACATATGGATTTTCATTATTACAAATGTGACAACTTTAGCGATTCGCTTTATCGCTCAATATGAGTTTTTTTTTCAAAAATCAAAATCATTCTCTAAGTTTTCGAGTCATTTAAATTTTGTACGCCATTAGAAGCAGATTTTCTGATTAAATTCATTGAGTAATGATTTACAAAGAATTCAGTTGCTTCGAACGGTGATGAAGGTGCTTGGTTTTTCATGCATACTATAAATTACCTGAACGACCATTTCATCGACACGAAACCCTTGGTTTGTCGATGACCATACTATTTGTTTCAGATTTTCGAAATGTACGCTCTTTTGGCACGTTATTGCGTAAAAGATTGGTCCAAGTTTTCTTCTGGTAAACTTAAACAAATCTATTTTCGTAATAAATTTCCCCGTTTTCATAATAGTCTTGTGTATTTATGCATTGTTTTATAGTACACAGTCAGTCAAGTAAGAGTCTATATGGTAAGTTGATCACTAAGGTTGATATATAACCCCTTTCCACATTAACTTTTGTAAATTCTGTATACGCATTTCGACAACCAAGTTGTCATCATCAGCAGATAATGTCAATGTGTCGCACTTGGTAAAACACGGCGAAAAGTAACTGTACGAAAATCAAACTCCGTACGCGATCCACAGTTGCTTTTCGCCGTGTTTTACCAGGTGCGACACTTTGCAATTATCTGCTGATGATGACAACTTGGTTGTCGAAATGCGTATACAGAATTTACAAAAGTTAATGTGGAAAGGGGTTATATATCAACCTTAGTGATCAAGTTAATCAACCACAAGCTCCATCAAATTCAACTATCAATATGGTAAGTAGCAGTTGGTAAAAGGTATCGCTATAATTCTTTCATGAGTTGATGGAGGGAATCGTTTCCCTTGATGGATTGTCATGAAAGATTCACTTGGCATTGAATTCTTAACAAAGAAACATTAAAGCGCTTCGAGTGTCACGTACGCGTGACAATGCGAGACTGTGTTCTTCTGTACCCAACCGAAAGATCCGAAAATGTCTCATCCAGCAGCAACAAACTACATGAGAAAGTTGAAGTCATTCATTGGAAAGTGAGTGCGACGATATAAGGAGATAAAAACTGTCGATGCAGCAAAATTGAAACAAAAATATATAAATATATACATATATATATTTATATTTATATATATTGTATGTAATCCGAACTCATTTCCATGCTCATATCAAATGACTCACCTTACCAAGTGACTCGCTTATTGCCCGAGGTTGGAACAATTTTTACGTTTTTTTAAGCTTTCGTTTGGAGGTAATTTGTTGCCCTACGAACTTGGCCAACCTCTAGCAATAAGTTAGTATAGCAGACCGTTAAACATCCGGTAAAAGTGCATATTTGGGACTGCCTTTCAAATTAGAGTTTCGGAGCTTCGCATCTATTTACCTACAACCTGAATTCTCAGAAAATACTCGAGATTTATAAGAAATCTTTGTTACCGACTGCTGAAAGTTGGTTCGTCAAGAAAAACTAGGCCTGGATCTTGCTGGAGGACAACAATCCCGAGTATCGCAGCAAGCTCTGCACCGAATGGAGAGTACAGTCTGACATCGTTACAATTGATTGGCAATTGCAGTCACCTGCTGCAATTCGGTTGCGAATGTGTGGGCATATATCAAGCTTAAGATTCGTGGAAGGTAGGTGTTTACTTCGAAGCAGTTAACACGAGAAATTATGTTACGTTGGAGGTCTTTACTGAATGAATACGCCATCAATTTGGTCGAAAGAATGCCTTGGAGATGTCAGGCAATTACCGACGTCAGTGGTAACTGTACACATTATCGATACAACAGCATCTTTGTTCTGATGGAGAAAAACGTACTCATGTATTTGAAATTTTTTTAAATTAAATTTCTATGTAAATTAACCCGAACACGCTTTTACTTAACAGAGTGTATGTGCCATGTTGAGTTTGCCATGTGTTCAGATACTAACCGTATAAATGCAAACTTCCAACATTCTGAAAACTCAAACGGCGCGCAGTTCAAAACCTAAAATTGGATTTATATTACCCTTTATTCGATTTACATTACGTTCTACCCACATCGTATTCGCCGGGTTTCTTCTTGTTCTCCAATTTAAAAAAGTGTCTGGCTAAAGCGACCAAGTATTGTCTGAAACCGATGCCTATTATAGAGCTTCGAACTGTCTTACTTTATACAGATCAAAAAGAAACTTAGGCACAGTTGGAAGGAGACAACGTAGAAAAATAAATTCTTGCGTTGGAAATATGACCATCCAGGTCACTCTTCATAATGCACGCTTAAATCACTAAGAAAATATTACTATTATGCTGAATGAAAGAACTTGTTGTTTTGATCTATTCCAAAGTAGGTGTTTACAAATACCAAATTTACCTACTTTTTATTTAAAATTACTACAGATAATCGTAAATGTTGAGTCAATAAACTTGGCGTTTTTTTCTTAATTGGAAGTACTTAAAATTGTGCAGCACCATTACTGGCTTTGGTCGTGCTGGAGTATTTGCATGTCCTCCATTTTAATGTATTCATAAATTTTACATATGTGACAAGTGTAGGTAAGTTTCAAGACGTTCTCGTAAAACTTGCACGAAGCTCGCTGCGTCTAGTGCTAATTTTACATACGTTGCCCCGCTTATTTGTTCACTCTTTGCATGACAGACTTCAATTACATTATAGCTTGGTTTTATTTCAGCACTGTGAAATATTTGATCGCGGTCGTGTTATTGTTATGTTCTTTTATTGTTGTTGAGTTGTTTTATGTGATTATTATTCTGATATATCGTGGAAAATTATTTAAATAATGTGTTCTATGGAAGGTTATTTACGTTGGATGGCCTAAAGTATGGAATAGTTTCTTTAAACGACGAAATAAATGAATGAAGAAATTATGTAATCTTGAAAACGTTCAATATGTTGGTTTAACGATTACTCATATTGTATATCTAATCCTAAGGAAATAGCTTTGAATAGTATAAAGAGGTGATTTTTTTATCGACGTATGTTTGGATAAATCGACGATAAATTTGTGCAGTGAAGATGCCTACACTTTTGAATTCTCAATCTATGTATATCACGACGCGCTTCGATATTAACTTTGTATATACACTAGCGGTCGTATTTATTTGCCCATTCCAATTTTATGTGTTTCCTGAAATACGGATTATCTTTCGAAAAATCTGTATTATAATTATTCAACAATATTATTAGTGGAAGTAATTCCATATGAATTTCTACGAAAATCTTAAATTGTTTATGATATATCGTAAAGGTGTCATAAATTGGAAAAATACGATAAATATTATATAGGCCAATCCCTACAGTATTAACAGTTTTACCTGCATTTCCGAAAGGTATTACCAATATTGTGTTATTGTGCTAACTAATTACAATATTAGGATGTGTTATTCAAAAAGGAAAATAAATTTTATGTCAGTCATCGTTCATCTTTTGTTGCGAAAACAGTGAAATAGAGAGTTATTGTGAATATTTTAATGCAATGCCGAAGACGAAGGAATTATCTGTTGAAGTGCGTGCTATGATAATTGCTTATCATCGTACGGGTAAAAGTAATCACGAAATTGCAAAAGAATTACGATTAAATCGCAGAACCGTTGATTATAGCGAAAAAAAATTTGAAGAAAGTGGTACATTTTCCAACAAAATAAGGTCTGGATGACGCAAAGCGACGACATCTGCAGATGACCGGCATCTAATACGGATAAGTAGCCGCGATAGATGAAAAACAGCACCAGAAATTGCTGCTGAAATGAATAGAGCGCGTGCTAAACAAATTAGTGTGTCCACGGTACAGAGAAGGTTAAGGCAAGCGGGTTTATATGGAAGAATTGCTCTACGAAAACCACTACTACGAAAGCGAAACAAGATAAATACGACTAAATTAGGCTAAAGAACATAAGAATTGGACGATTGATAAGTGGAATAGTGTGTTGTGGACAGACGAATCGAAGTTTGAACTTTTCGGTAGTAAAAGGCGAATATTCGGCCTACCGTAAAACTTGGAGGAGGTTCAGTAATGATTTGGGGGTGTTTTGGTGGAAGATCTGTAGGCGATCTCGTCAAAATTGAGGGAATCCTAAGAAAAGAAGGCTACAAGGAAATTTTAGAAAATAACGTTGTTCCTTCAGGACTAAGGATTCTTGGCGAAAACTTTGTATTTCAACAGGACAACGATCCGAAACACACTTCTAGATTGTGTGGCGATTACTTGCGTCAACTAGAATAGCAAGGGCAAATCTCTATAATGGTATGGCCAGCTCAAGGTCCTGATCTGAACCCAATAGAGCTTCTTTGGGAAGAATTGGACCGGAAGGTTCGAGAACGTGCTCTATCATCCACCACTGTACTGTGGGAACAACTTCAAGAAGCCTGGGTAAATATTCGGTATGTACTTCTTACGAATCTGGCGTGAAGACAATGTGATCGCTTTACTGATGACGTGTTGGTAAAGAAAAATCGTACGATCTGTATTTATAACTTTGAAGCAAAAAATTAAATATATATATATATATATATATATATATATATATATATATATATAAAGACTGAATTTGTTTCTTAGTTTATATTCTCTGTCCTCACTTTATTCGCACACTTTATTCATCACTCATTTAATACGTACCATATATACAAATTGCTATTTATAATGGTCCAAAAGCGTATGAATACAGAACTAATCAATTCATCAAGTTCGTCTCCATGCAGAATATGAAACAGTCATATTAAACCCAGAACTCGGTAATAACGAAACTCATAACTAAATTACGATTATTGTAGACAATAAGCGCTCTTTGTTAATGTATAACCAATAACAATAACGAAACATTCTCAAGAGAATTCTTTCTTTTGCAAGATTTAATGCCTTCCAACGGTCGAAAGTAATTATAAAATGCATATTAGCTATTGACCGTTCCGGCAGGGGTCGTGCATGCCACTGTTTATGGGAAAATGATTACACTATTCGAATTCGTATGTGAATCACACACAACACTAACGCTCACAAGTTGTCGTGCAAAAATTCTGAAACGTTTTATCGTTTGATAGAAGTAACCACGCAAATGTTTATGAGATAGGCTTGGCGGGTATATGGATTATCTACTATTATTTGCGTTTGTAACTGAAATATCCACATCGACGCCTGAATTACGTATGCGCATGTGTACGTAAGTTAAAAGGATGTAAATCATTTTTGAATTATTTTCTTTTAATGTGTTTGGCACTGAATACAAAGGATATTACTTTCATATATTGTTTCAACTCGGAATGTACAACCATGCTCAAATGTATTAGACACCTTACGAATTTATGTACATACATACATATATAGTTTATATAGTTTAGTCAAAAGAGAGGCGAGGAAAATAAAACTGTTGTGAAAATTATGTACAAAGTGTTATTTAGTAATATAGTACAATTTATCAATATTTTGTCGCTCCGCCCTTAGCCTTAATGACAGCTCGCACTCGTCGAGGCATACTTGCTACTAAATTGTAACACTCTGCCGGTGGTATTGCAGCCCATATTTCGCGAACTTTTGTTGATAGTTCTGCTTTTGACAGGCATTTATGTTCCGTGATCTTAGTTTTTAAGATACGCCACAAATTTTCAATGGGCGACAAACCGGGACTTTGTGGCGGCCAATCCAATACCTCCACTGTGTTTTCCTCGAACCAACGCATTACAGCTCCCGATTTGTGGCAGGGCGCATTATCTTGCTGAAAAATGTATTGTGGAATATCCTGGTCGAATGGTTTTAGCCCAGACGGTTCTAATACTTCCTCCAACATGGCTAAATAGCGTTGGCTATTCATTCATCCATCGCGCAGGTACACTTCTCCAACACCGTATGCAGACATACAACCCCAAACCATGATACTACCACCTCCAAATTTTACTGTGGAAATGATACATTGTGGTTCATAAGCTTCCCCTTGCCTACGCCGAACGTATAGCGTCCCAGGTAGTCCCCAAAGCTGCCAGGCAAAAGAAGAAAGTTAGCACTTAGACAGGATTAATTTTGTTTAATGTTACATGTAGACTGAATTGCATACAACGATAAGAATATTAGTCATGAAGATATACTTACATACATCGATATTCTATTCATCAGACCAAAGAATCTTCGACCACTTCTCGATTGTCCAATTTTCATGTTGTTTGGCCCATAAATACCGATTCTTTTTATGAGCGTCAGTTAAAAGCGGTTTACGTCGCGCTTTACACCCTCGTAAACCAGCACGCTGGAGACGCCTTCTCACTGTTTGCGCAGAAACTGTTACGCGATAACGCTGTTTCCACGATTTTTTCCTATCACTGAGAGCCAGTCTTTGTAAAATTCTGTCTTCTCTAATCGAGGTACAGGGTTTTTCTGCCACTTTTTGGTCTGTTAACAAACGACCGACTCTCCTGATAGCGACTAATGGTTGTACGGACTGCACATCGCGAAAATTTTTTTTTTGCAATTGCAGCTATTGATAACTTCTGGCAATGCAGTAGCACTATTTGGGCGCGTTCCCCTACGGACAACTCGCGTGTTTTAGGCATTTTTCTTCAACAAATAACTGACACAACGTGAAAAAATAGGATAATCTAATTGATCTCTACCACAAACTCACAAACACACGTTGCTCACACACTGCTAGAATGACACTAAATTTCTAAATCCACAATTTCCCCTTTCCACCTATTCTTTTCAATAGGGGATTAAGTAGGGTATTTGAAAACGCATTTCTGTAAATACCATTAACAATTTTTACAGTTAATTTCCGTCAGACTTGGATAATACCGAGAATAAGGGTTTTTACCTGGGGTGTCTAATACATCTGAGCATGGTTGTATTTTTTTCCTTCTCTACGCGGAGTGCTTAATAAATTATTGGTCGAATAAGTCTAAAAGTTAAATATTTTTCTATATTTCGCATAAGTTAATATAGGAAGATTATTTTTTATATATTGCCCGTCTCCTTCGTTGATCTTTTGCCATCTTTGTCATCGCTCATCGAATGTTCTGCTTTATCGAGGAAAGTTTTACAAGGTGCTGGTTCACAGCCACTTCTAGGTCTAATGTTACGTCGCACAAGGACAAGGTACGACGAATATGTTTTTATCCAAGGTTCAATAATTTTTGACGGGCGATAGCACTTGCTTGTGACCTTACTCCTTTACGATTAACGATCTCTGAATGTTTCTGGATTCAAGGTATGCTTAATTATCTGCTGATGATGACAACTTAGTTGTCGAAATACGTATACAGAATTACGAAAATTAATGTGGAAAGGGGTTATATATCAACCTTTAGTGATTAAACTATTTTCGATAATAAAAATTTTTTTTTGTTTGCTATTCCCGAAATATAAACGGTTACCCTCGTATAACCTTCTAGATTAAGGAAATATAAACAATACTGGGCCGTAATCAATTAAATTAATTAAACTGTATATTATAAAATGAGAAATTAGACTGCAAAATTGTTAAGGACGTGAAAATTATGCAACTGTAATATTTGTACTAATTGCATCACTTATCAATAAACTATACTGAAAATCATGCAGTTGCACGCCAAAATAAATCGAAGGCAAAATGAACCCGTAACGATATGTTGAAGCTTATTATCATCCCTAAAAGTTCGACACATTTTCTAACACCCTGTATAATATTTAATAAAGCAAATCAATCACAACATTATTGGTTAAAATAGTGAATCTATCTAAAAGTTTGCCTTTACAAAGTTATAAATGTACTCGTATTTCTGACACTACTGCATATTTGTTTAATAATTCCAATAGTTTCCTTTAATAATATCCAATAAATCCGGCAATCTTCGATTACAGAAAGAAAATTAACAAATAAATATTATTATCGTAACACAGACCCTTCAATACACATATGTATACGTATTTGGGGAATAAATTGATACTTGTAATAAACTTCCTAGTAATTTTAAACCTCAAACGACCACACAGACCATTTCATTGATATATCGCAGCATTCGAGAAGTTAAAATAATTACACGCTGCCAAAGGGAAACACGATACAAGCTGAATATAGTAGGCAACGTCAGCGAAGTAGTATTCCACTGAAAGAGGAAGTTTTAATTTTTCAAAGATCTCTTTATTCACTGATCCCGAAGACATAAGCGGTAAAGAGGATACTCAGGCGCATGATAAATGAGTTTCTTTGAAATTTGAATTGACGGACGAAGTAACAGGATAAAGCGAAACTGGTAGATGTGAAAAGAGGTTCCTAAGAGGACACACGCGATATTTCGATAGCACTTATACTTTATGTACAGGTGTTTTTTCTTCTTCTAAAAACAAGCAAATATAGAAAGTAATAATTCTACATTTGCGTATTAAAAGAGCCATAAATATTTACATATTATTAGAATGGTTTGCCAAAAGTAAAATTTAAATGTAATAGCAATACTAGATGTACAGGATTTTATGGTATAGATAACAATTGTACACTAATAAGTCTATTTCACACATAATTTCAACTTTCCTCTTTTGTATTGATCTTTTTAAATTAGATTCCTTTATTATCCAAAAAGATTTTACAGGGAGTTTGTACAAAAAAGTAGGAATTGTCAATAAATGACTTTTAGCCGTCCATTAGTAAAAATCTAATGGACAAGTAGATTTTGCTTTATTAACTGCTGAAATTGCAACTTATGCACCTAGGTGGAAAGCTTTGCCTTCAATGCAAGTATTGGGTTGGCAACTAAGTACTTTCGGTTTTGTAGTATAAAATAAAACACTTTTTTTATAAACAAAGAATAGTTTTTAATCAATTATATATTTTCCATTTTGCTCAATGACCTTTTGCCATCTTTCTTTCACCTGCATGATTCCGCGCTCATAAAATTTCTGGTCCTTATCAGCAAAAAACTGAACCAGGTGCGAGTGAAGGTCATCGTCATTTGTGAAAGTTTTACCATTCAAAGAATTCTGCAAACTTCGAAATAAATGGTAATCAGATGGTGCTAGATCGGGGCTGTATGGGGGATGTGGCATTACTTCCCAGCCAAGCTCCAATAGTTTCCCTCGAGTTGCCAAAGATGTGTGAGGGCTTGCATTATCTTGGTGGAAAACTACACCTTTCCGATTTGACAATTCTGGCCGTTTTTCTTTGATTGCTTCATCCAGTTTTATTAATTGTTGACAGTAAACATCAGAATTGATCGTTTGGTTCCTTGGAAGCAGCTCAAAAAACACAACACCTTTGTAATCCCACCAAACTGACAGCATGATCTTTTTTTGATGCAATTCAGCTTTCGATGTGGTTTGAGCTGTTTTATCGTGTTTGCTCCATGATCGTTTTCGAACTATGTTACTATACAGGACCCATTTTTCATCACCAGTGATGATTCTTTTTAAGAAAGGGTCGGTTTCATTTCGTCTAAGGTGCATATCGCAAAAGTTGATTCTTTATGTTAAATGAATTTCTTTCAATTCGTGAGGTACCCAAATATCAAGCTTCTTAACTAGCCCAAGACATTTTAAATGTTTTCAATTGTTGTGTGCGACACATGTAGCCTCTCCGCAACCTCTCGAACAGTTATATGACGATCCTCTTCAATTATGACTTTGATTTGGTCATTATCAACTTCAGTAGGCCGACCAGAACGTAGCTCATCTTTGAGGGAAAAATCTCCAGAACGGAATTTTTTATACCAATTCTGACACGTGCGCTCTGTTAAGCAATTAGCACCATAAGCTTCACATATCTTTTTGTGAGCCGCAGCAGCTTTCTTTCCTTTACGGAAATAAAAAAGTAAAATATGTCGAAAATGTTCGTTTCTGCACTCCATTTCAAATTAACCCACAACTAATAGCTTTAATAAAAATCGCGCACTACTTGCTTTTGAAGTTACGTCAATGTGACTAGTATCACGCGACAAACGGTAAAGTACAGCACTAACATACGTTATACAAAAAATAAAGCAACGCTCTCTATCAGTAAAAACCGAAAGTACTTAGTTGCCAACCCAATAGATACAGTAATTACCACAAAAAGGTTTGGGATCTAAATCGCCACTGCTGCTCTATATTTTTAAGACGAGCCGTAGCGATTTCAAACTAATAACTTCTTTGCGTTATATCTTGTGAATCTTTTTGCGAATAACGTTGCAACATGCACTAAGTTTACACACAATGAATAAAACAATTGCGAATACTCAGACACTACATATAGACACACATATGACAAGGTCAAACCGGTTATTTGGCAAAGATTTTAAACGTCCCTCGACGCGGGCCTTGATCAAGAATCACGCCCTCAACTTATCCCTTCAGCGAGATCCGAACGTCTTTCCATTCCAGACACACCGCGCTGACGGTGATGATGATATCTAGCCTTTTCTTGTTCCCGTATAGACGTATATGGCACAGAACCACTATTATCCTGGCCTATTTGCTTTACCAATTGCGGATGTTCTCTTTGTATTAAATGTGTGTGTGCACGAAGAAAATAAAAAAGGAAAGAAAGTGACATCTCCATTTCGATAACGATCGTTGAATGGGAATGCGAGTGCTCGTTGATTTTTTGATCACACACTTAAGGGGGCAATTATGGAAAGAAATTGCAAGAATGGCGACATAATTTTATTTTATGTTAACATTAACGTTATTGCTTTTAAATTTACACCATTAAGGCTATATTACAGTTGTAATGGACGTATTGAACTTGACGCGTAATTTTCTGCTTTTAATACTTACATACACATACATTTAGAGTGGTGACCATCTACGAGGGTAGTTTGACAAGTAGTGAGAATGGAAAAGATAAACGAATTTTTTAAATACAAAATAATTTTTATTTTTCAATATATTCTCCTAAAAGAGCAATACATTTATTCCAATGGTGCTCCAATGGCCTTATGCCATCACTAAAATGCGATTCCGGAAGTCTTGCAAAATACCCATTTACGAAGATGATAAGCTCGTCGTTAGACGAAAATTTCTTTCCACCTAGTGCCGTTTTCAATTTTGGAAAAAGGTGGAAGTCGGAAGGGGCTAGATCCGACGAATAAGGCGCATGCGGTACTAATTGGGAATACAAGTCGTGGATTTTGGACATCGCAACTGTGCTGGTATGCGAGGGAGCGTTGTCTTGGTGAAACAGAATCTTTTTCTTTGCCATTCCTGTCCGTTTAGCACGAATCTCAACATTTAATTTTTGTAGAAGTTCTGCATAATATTGTCCGTTTATTGTGGCACCTTTCTGCACCTTTCTGAAGGTAATCAATTAGCAAAATGCCCTTTGAATCCCAAAAAATTGATGCCATCACCTTGTTTGTCGATAAAGTGGTTTTCGCTTTCTTTGGAGGTACAGAACCACGTTCTAACCATTGTTTCGACTGTTGTTTAGTTTCGGGTGTACTGTAGTGTATCCAAGTTTCATCGCAAGTAACAAATCGCCAACAAAACTTAACCGGATTCCGCTTATAAAGGTCCAAACACTCATTGGAAATGCGCAAACGAGTGAACTTTCGTTCAGTCGTAAGCAATCGCGGCACCCATCTTGCCGAAAGCTTGAAAAGGCCCAATTCTTTCGTTAAAATGTGGTGTACGTGTTCTGTTGAAATGTTTGCTATGTCTGCTAACTCTCTCACTTTGAGTCGTCGATCTTGCGTAATAATGTTATGGATTTTTATAATCATTTCCTTAGAAGTCATGATTTTGGGTGCTCCAGAATGCGCTTCATCAACACAGCTTGTTCTACCACGTTTAAATTCATTTACCCATCTACTTATTCTGGCGGATGATGGAGCAGATTCACCTAATGTTTCCCGTAACTCATCTTTTATTTCGGTAGCTTTCATACCCTTAATTACGAAGTATTTAATCACCTCACGATACTCTGCTTTTTCCATTTTAACAAAACGACGTGTTGCTTTTGTTTCAATTAGCTGTCAAAAATAAACTAATCAACCGATTTATCTAAATATCGGAATGTAAACATATAAATAGGCAACCTAAATTACAGTGCATTTGTTTTACCAATTAGAGCGCTACCTATGTGTCATTCTCACTACTTGTCAAACCATCCTCGTAAATCCCACAGATAGAAATATACAGGAGCAGTATATGGTACAGTACAGTGGTGATAGTAGAAATGTATATTTGTGCAACTAACAATAAGAGCGTAAAATTAACGAACTGACAAAAAATTGTTATTTCGAGAGAGATGAAAACCTGTTTACTAGTATGAATAAGCTCTTAGAAAATGATAGAATTGTGCCGATATATTCTTAGAAAAATTTTTAAAAATATTGCGAAACGGATCAAGTGTTTGTATGGTATTATTAACTTTTACTCTAAATACACAGTACTGCGCAATAAAACTAGGGCCACCATGTAAATTCAACTATTTGATTTTATTTTTATAAGACAAAACCGAATCGTAATAGTTGGAAGCTAACTGAGACTGTTCTAGTCACTGCAGCTTTATGAAAACGCTCGTCTGGTCTTAGCGAAAATTTTCTGCTATCGCCTCTGAGCGCGATGCAACCTTGAAAAGACGAAATATTTTTTAATTTTTAAGTTTACTAACAAATAGTAAAATTTTCTGAACACGAATAAAATAATGATGTTGTTTCGCCCATTATAATCTCGTTTTCTTCATCCTTTCGATTAATTTTGGTTTTTTCGTCGAACGGCAACTATAACTTGGCATAATCAAAATTGCAAAATTTGTTCCGGTAGTTTGGTGTTATCTGCTTCTAACAGGTTTTCCAATAAGAGTGATATGATTTCTTTAAAAAAAAAACACACTTATTGTTAAGAAAATTCTAAAGTTTTTTATTATATTATATTTATATGTGAAGTACAATCGATACAATTAAGTTCTAAATAAAACGTCATTCAAATGGCCTCCACGACTTCTTCTGCAGGAACGAATTCGATGAACCCAATTTTCGAGAACTTTTTCCACTAAATCTAGTCGTATGTCATGAATGGCACGTTCAATATTGACGTGTAAAGCTTGAAGAGAGTCTGGTTTATTTCGATAGAACAATGACTTCAAATAACCCCACAAGAAATAGTCTAATGGTGTTAAATCACAACTTCTTGGAGGCCATTCAATATCACAATTTCTTGAAATAATCGAATCTCCAAACTTTTCTCGCAATAATTCTATTGTTGCATTTGCTGTGTGGCACGTAGCCCCGTCTTGTTGGAACCAAATGTTGTTAAGATTAACTTCTTCCAATGTCGGCCATAAAAAGTTAGTTATCATCAATATATACCGCTCTCCATTGATAGTAACGGTGTTTTCAGCTTCATTTTGAAAGAAGTACGGACCGATGTTTCCACCATACCAAAAACCACACCAAACTGTCAATTTAGGCGAATGTAATGGTTTTTCATAAATAATTTGTGAATTTTCTTCGCACCAGAATCAACAGTTTTGTTTATTTACCACACCATCCAGATGAAAGCGAGCCTCATCAGAGAAGATGATTTTCTTAAAAAAATCGTTATCGTTTTCAAGTTGTTCCAAGGCAAAATCAGCAAATTCACGACGTTTACGGCGGTCCAATGGCTTCAGTTCTTGAGTAAGAACAATTTTATAGGGATGCAAACCCAAATCCTTTCTCAAAATCCGCCAGGTTGTGGTTTGAGACAGTCGCAATTGTTGAGAACGTCTTGGAATCGACAAATTACGGTCTTCAGTAACACCTGCCTGAACGGCAGCAATATTTGCATTACTTCGAGCGGTTCTTTATCTTATTGGCTCTTGAAAATTATGTAAAGAAAATGTAACCTCAAAATTTTTAACAATTCGACGAATAGCGAGCACACTTGGACGATTATTACGACCATAAAATGGCAAAAGCGCACGAAAACTTGCAATTGGAGAACGATTATTTTGATAATAAAACTGAATAATTTGTAAAAGTTGTTCTTGCGTATATCTCTCCATGATGAAATTGTAAACACTACTGAATAAAATGAAAAACAAATGACAGATCATGACATATTACAAATGGCCGAAATGTCACTTCAAAATCATATCATTCCTATTGGAAAACCTTATATGACACGCAGCACCTCTCTAATAGGTCTTTTAGCAATTAATCTGTCTCCGCGATCCGGTGTGGCCACTGTTTGACGAGAAACACGTTTTGTCTTGCTATTCTCGATGAGAATAGTTCCCAGTTTTTAATAGAGTCTCTGTTGTGCCACCTTTTTTGCACTGATAATGTCTTTACAACCCCCGCCCTCCCCGCATCTCCAAGAAGAACCAAAAAATCTAAAACGTCACAAATAAAAAAGTTTATAATATGTCACGAATTCGATATCTGCAATAAAACTTTCACTTTACACATTCAACGCAGTCCACGGAATAACGAAACGCAGGTAATAGTAACCCCCTATAATAGTGTTTAATTCGGAGAAAGGTGTTTGGCGGTTTCATAGTTGTTGTAAGAGATTAACGCCAGTACTATAAAAGAAGATATAACAGCAGGTAATGTAATATTCTCGTTACCTACTAAATAGCTCTAAATATTTCTAAGAAATGCGAATGGCCCTAATTTAATTGCGCAGTACTGTACGATGTTTCAGCAAGAATTTCCATATTACATCCATTAACAAGGTTGCTTGTCCAATGTATGTATACAGGTTGGTAGAAAAGTTTTGAAAGCAAAAAATGAAACAATGTGAATTTTTAAATGAAATTAGTTCTTTTATTCAATGTAATCTCCCTCAACTTCAATACATTTATTCCAATGATCCTCCAATAATTTTATACCATCTCTGAAATGATTTTCTGGAAGCTCTGCAAAATACTATTCCACGGCTGAAATAGCTTCTTCATTCGATGAAAAACGCTTTCTACGAACGAATTGTTTCAAGTTTCTGAAGAGGTAGTAATCACTGGGAGCCAAATCTGGTGAATACGGTGGTTGTTCAAGCAATTCGTACTTTAATTCATTCAATTTAGCCATCGTCAAAACACTTTTGTGTGAAGGCGCATTGTCTTGATGAAAAATTATTTTTTTTTTCGCTGAACCAGGTCTTTTTTCATGAATTTTTGCATCCAGTTGATCTAAAAGGTTACAATAATACTCTGAGTTAATTGTTTTACCTTTTTCAAGATAATCAATCAATAAAATTCCTTTTGCATCCCAAATCACTGATGCCATAAGCTTTTTTGCAGATCGTCCTGACTTCACCTGTTTTGGAGTTGAACAACCAACTGTAGTCCACTGTTATCGTTCTTGTTTCAATTTAGGATCATGGTGGTAGATTCAAGTCTCATCCATAGTTATAAAACGAAGCAAGAAATCGGTTTTATTCCGCTCGAATCGCCGCTGAGAAATTTGTTTACGATCCAATTTTTGTTGAATTGTTAACGAATGCGGCACTAACTTTCCAAACAGCTTTTTCATATGTAATTCTTCATGTAAAATATGGAGTACTCGTTCGTCTAAGATGCCTATGGTATTAGCAATTTCACGCTTAGTCAAATTCGGATTTTCACTAACCATATTATGTACTTGCTCAATGTACTTGCTCTTGTTACAGTTTTTGGTCGTACACTACATGGTTAACCTTGAACGCTTGTACGACCACGTTTAAACTCTAAAACCCATCGATGTACTGTTGGAAATGAAGGAGCACATTCCTTTAACACGTTCACCATTTTTGTATGAATCTCTGTTGCTGATAAACCTTCCAAAACAAAGAATTTTATTACAGCGCCATATTCAGTTTTTTCCATTGTTAAAAAATACACCGACACGTCTAATTCAAATGGATTGCTAACAACGAATGAATTGACAGATCGAGATAAAATTTTTAGTGTGTCCATATGACACATGAAATATTAAAATGGCGTATGAATTTTGATTCCTGTACTGCTTAATAGGTGTCGCTTTCAAAACTTTTCTACCAACCCGTACAAAAAAATTACATTTCTAAACAAAATAAACAATTACTTTTTTATATATTATTTAACTCGTAAATTATTCAACAGTCAAACACTATTAATTTTATATTCCCGTAAATTAATATATCGACATTTCTTCAGGCGAATTCTGCCATGTAATTAACCTAAAGTCAGTATGTGCGTTTCAACATGACAAACTGTATTTCTTCCACTCCTCTTTAATCACATTAATAAACCATTCGGCTTTAAAACGAAAACGAAAAAAAGGTGGAAGACGACTTACTAGAATTTCGTTCGTCGTTAATGAAATACACGCAGAACAAATTATACCTTACGACCATTTTTTTCTACATCACCATGCATAGCGCAACATAGAACACCTACTTCATCCAATATATAATTTAGTGGTTCTCTCACGAGATGTTACGTAATATTTTTCTCATATACTCAGACGTTAAACTAAACTCATATTAATTATTCATTTCGGAGACAGACCTTTTTTTCGTGTGTAATACTGCTACTTCTTCATGTACTGGAAGATGAATATACCATCTATGGTACTACTGAAATGGAGAAAATGTTCTGTGAGTAAATACTTAAGATGGAACACTTATAAAGTCATTAGAAAACACAATAGTAATAATAATAATAGCAACAAAAGTAATTAGCCGTGCAGGTGTGTGTTATTTAATATTAGTTTTATGAGACGATTTCATTTTGGATTTTAATAATTTTTAAAAGATTAATAAGAGAAGAAATCCAATCTCTTATTAGAATTCTATTCACTATTTAAATTAGAAACGATATATGGTATGTATAGATAAACGATAAAAATACTCATATATGGTAAGTAAAACTTTTATTTTAAATTTTTTAATTAATGTTTTAGTAGTTGAATTTGATGGAGCCTGTGGTTGATTAACTTAATCACTAAGGTTGATATATAACCCCTTTCCACATTAACTTTTGTAATTCTGTATACGCATTTCGACAACTAAGTTGCTGAGCGGTGTAGATCGCGTACGGAGTTTGTTTTTCGTAGAGGTGTTTTTTCGCCGTGCTTTACCAGGTGCAACACGCTTACAAAAGTTAATGTGGAAAGGGGTTATATATCAACCTTAGTGATTAAATTAATCAACCACAGGCTCTATCAAATTCAACTACAAGATCACTTCCCGGGCAAAGGAGTACAACATTTTTCACAAGATATATAGTAAAGTTAAGTTTATAGGTGCAGATATAAATTTCTTGAATCGCTGTAAAAAAAATGTTTTCCCAAAATTTATTAAAGTAAATGTTACATCAAATTAGAATGAACGAGAAAGTCATTTCATATGGGAAAATGAAATGGTTAAAAATGGAAATGAAATATCTGTACAGCAAAAGAAGTAGATTAGAACTAAAATTATATGAATTGCATTTAAAACTAACAAAAATCTTGAACACTATAATAAATCACATGCAGGTACTTATCGGTCGTGACCATATTTTCCCTTTTTTTCAATGTATTGTAGTTCATCTTAGTTTAAGTAAAAATAATTTTTAAAAATCTTGTGAAACAAACACACAGTGTACATTTTGGTTTTGAGCGGTGTAAATCGTGTACGGAGTTTGTTTTTCGTACAGGTGTTTTTTCGCCGTGCTTTACCAGGTGCAACACTTTGAAATTGTCTGCTGAGGATGACAATTTAGTTGTCGAAATGAGTATATAGAATTTATAAAAGTTAATGTGGAAAGGGGTTATATATCAACCTTAGTGATTAAATTAATGTTAATTAATATATAATTGGAACCTCTAAGTAATAAATTTAGTTAAGAAAAGTAGTTTAATTATTGTTAAGTTTTATTCTTCAATTTCCCCATTTCGATTGCGCTTCTTACAATGTTTTAAAATCACATAAATTTATTTCATTGTTTAAGACACAAATGGACTCTACTTCATTATTATTAAGCTAGTTGCATGCGATGACTCTATGTAGTTATATATCCAAAGTTCATCTTTGCGTTAAGAAGCTGATATTTGATTTTAAATGTTGTCCGAAATGAGAGCACATCACGATCTCTCGGAGGCAGAAGCTCAGAAGACTATAAAAGTCGACTGGAAAGTGTGGAGTGAGACAAAGTATTCTAGACTTTGGAATTGTGTTAAGGAAAGAGATAATTACTTGTCGAAGGCGTAAATTAAAATTAATACAGTTATGTATAATAGTTCCTATACAACTCCATGAAATCCTTGAAGAACTTGATCTTATTCCAGATATATGTATTATAATACAAAGGTGAGTAAGTGTTAGTATTAACACCTACTTGATTGAAGATTTGCCAATACACATTTAAAAAGAACCTAATTTCATCTGCATTTAAACTTTAGATCGAGTCATTATTAGTAAGTTTAAGTAGCATTTTCTTGCAAATCAAAGGTTATTAATTTTCTAACAAATAAAATACATGGAAGAAATTCATATATTCTCCTTCGTTCTTTTAGAATTGATTGATCTGGTAATCTTTTAATTCCACGCTTAGAACTTAATAGTCTTCCTGAACGTTGAGAATCGTTTGTAGCAGAATGGCGCTCTTTAAATCGAGGAAACCATTTCCTTGCTGTACTCTCCCTAATTATGTTTCCTCCATAAATGGCACAAATGGTTTTAACGGATTCCGATGCACCGCAGTATCAGCCGCGTACAGTCCGGGGGCAAGCTCATTAATATGTGCATTGATTGAAAAGCTTTCCACCGTTAAGCTGTGGAAGTGCGACAAAATTAACGCCATAATAATAACCTATGTCTGTACATTCCTCTGGAATACAACGCCCGCGCTGGCGTGATTTAAGACATTTGGCCGTCATCATTTGCTAACTCTACCGACATGAAAAGCCAGTAACTTACCACTAAGTCGCCTGATACTTTTATTTCTTCTTCTCAGGTGTGTATGCTTGTACTGCCTATCAGCGATACACCTTTTCTTCACTAGAGGACGTTCTTAGCGTACTCGTATACACTTTTATCTATAAAGTCGATATAGTAGACTGGTTAAGCCAATCCAATGAGACTTCATCAATGGACGTAGTGTGTACTATACCACTAACCAGGTTCAGGATCACGGACCCTCCTCGCATAATTTAGCGAAATAGGCGATTAGAGCACATATGTAGGTCGTGTATCGGGTGAAAGCAGCATATAAAGATATGTTTTCGTCATGCAAGATGCTCGTTTGACTCGCGATCCCTCACAATCGTTCTTTTACAAATGTCATTTCGATTTGCTTTCTATTATTAATGCTCTAAGCTGTAGACTCCTTGTATAAGAGAAATTGCCCTCCGTCGCGTACTGTGTTTAAATACTGCGAGGCGAGTGGTGAAAGACGAGGTACGCGGTAAATAATCAACTAAATTTTACATAGCGTAAAGAAAAAATTGGGATTAAAAAATTATAGTAGTTATTAGAAGTCCAAATAATACGTTGTTTAAAAGAAGAAAATATCGGACTTAAATTACTTATTTTGTTCGGGACTGATGTTCCTAACTGTTAGTCGTTTTTATTCTGTCTTTTTTATGTGGATAAATTTCTTTTATTAGTTGCTATCAACAATTTCATTTTAAAACAGTGAAATCAGTTACTCGCCTGAAAGTTACCCGTTAAATCAAAATATTCAAGTGCTGCTTTTTTGTGTGCACAAGTGTACATTGCCATCAATAATTGTGCATCTACAGCAAGTTTGCTCAAGTGAACATCTGTTGGTGGGCTTTATCCGCCTGACAACTAAAATTACCATCAAGTGTGTGTCGGAGGAAAGACACCGCTGTGCGCCGTGTCTGAAGAAAATATCCAGAACATAAACTAGGCAAGTGCATATCCTTGTAAAGGGACGTGCTTGATACACTCTAACGTGGTCTATATAGATTAGAATTGGATAAACTTCCTAGCGGGAATTGATGGTGGAAATGTTTCATAATTTGAAAGCGTAACATGGGATGACCTTAGTGTTGTCTTAAGGATTATTCGCGCACCCCTTAACATAAGAAAATGTACACGATTTAATGACGAAATTACATTTACTAACGTAGTGTTTTGTTTTGGTTACGAATTTGTGGAATAATTTTTCCGACTGGATACAATATTTTCGTGTTTTGAACACGCAATATATTTTGTTATTTTTTCTTATAGTGATGTTCCCAAACATATTGCATATACACACTAACAATACACTTAAACATTTGTCCAACAGAATAACCCATCTATGAGATGAAACAAAGTGTAATAGACACATACATACATACTCATTAAACGTTGTGTACAGAGATATTACACAGCTGATTGGATGTGGATACAGGTCGAGCAGTGTAGCTATTCAATGGAATATGCGGACCATCAATTCTATTCACTATTTATGAGAAAAAATGCCGTGTATAATATGAGGATGTATCAAATGTCTAACCTGATGTTCAAGAAACAATAAGTACTCCAAGCAGGACATGTTATAACTTCACTAATAATTTTTGAAAAATTGGCCTAGGATGAAAAGGTGTGACGCATACTAAGGGTGCCAAATTACTGCTGCAGACCTAAGTTTACGTACAACTTACACCTAGATTTCTTAATTTGGTCAAGCAGATGATTGATGAACTAAATTATGGTTCTTATTTGATTTCTTGGGCCGTCATCAGTCTAATACGTTAGTTGAGTTTAAAAGAGGTTTTATGGGTGAAAGGTGTAACGCAACGCATATTTATATTAAAATATATACCGCAATTAATGAAATGACAGTCGACTGTTAATAAATATGCTTTGTGTTCAGGTAGATGGATTTTTTAAATTGACAAAATCATTGTGAATTTCCAGTTGTTGGTATTAGGGTGTTCTAGTTATTTATTTCTAGTTCAGATAGAAAAGTATCTAGGAAAAGATGCTGCGGGTGCTACACAGATTTGCGAGAATTGGTTTTGTCAACAGAAGCACCAAAAAGCGTAATTTAATTTTACTAGGGTCATTATGTTCCTGGGCATCATACCATACTTTTCCTGAGTCTTTTCAATATGTCTATGATATATTTCCATTTCAAGAACGCTAAATCTTGAAACTGAATCAACAAAAGTTTCTTAGAAACTCGAATATACATCTGTACACAAAGGGAAATGCAAAAATTTTACAATGCGATACCACCAAATGGTGAACGTTGTGAAAATTTTATTGTACATAGGTCGAGATCTGTTCAGGTCTATAATGTAGACAACGATCTCTCTGTGTTAGTGTGTGTTTGCTCCTGAACTGCGCCAATTCAGTATGCCATCTTAATTAACGGGCACAAGTTTACACTACAACTTTTCTCATGGAATATTGATCAATGTTTGGAAGAAGTGACTTGTGTGCTATAAAATGATTAACCACATTTTTCGACAGTATTCAGGTGGTGTAACGAGCTATAGAGAAAATAAAGAGAAAACAAGCGTGAAAGATGCTCCTTGGTAAAACCGCCCTAGCTCGTCCATTATCGAGGAAACCATTGATGCTTTCAGACATGTAATAGACATAGACACTTACCTATTGCCACACAGAAGAACGCCTGAGTGTTTATACGTCAGAAATTCATCTTATTCTGCCCATCTTCGAATAAGGAAGATTTGCTTATTTTGAGTACCCCATGCCTTATACCTTAAAAATGATGCATCTGGTATAAAGAAACCTGGCTTTACTATAATATATATTACAAGGGCACCTAGTAAAGTATGGAAAAAAATTTGACTCTTTGAACACATGTAGGCTCGTATCCGTCCGGAAATATCAATCAATTATGAAGAAAATGGTGGCCTTCTTCTTTACAGTGAGAGAAGTTGTAAAGCGCGTGATGCTAGAAACACAAAAAACCGTCATGGTAAACTGAAAAGTATCCGCCCAGAATTATTACTCGGAAACACACTTACTCCAGAGTGTGTGCCGAGTGTTTAGCATGAACTGGGCTGAGGATGCTGTAATATCCATCCTATAGCCCAGATCTTGATCCATGCGACTCCTATGTGAAGAACAGATTAAAAAGGAGAAATTTTTTCTCGTATGAGGATATTCTTAGACCGTGATAAATGGACCTAGTTTTCAAAAGAAACGTGGAAATTCTGGTTCGATTACTGGTTTCAAAGGATGGCAAGTACATAGAAAGAAAAATTGCCTTCGTAATTTGTACCAGGTGCAAAGACAATGTGCGAATGGCATATAATAAACTAAGTACAGCCACAGAGTCTCCGGTTCCAATGGGTATAGATTTTCAGTCGACTGTCAGATGGATTGAAGGATGTGAGGCCGTACGAATAGATTTAGAAGTTCTGCAAGATTTTCTTGAACAACGATACTAGTTCATTTGCTAAACTATATCAATAGACAAGCCTATTATTAGACAATAAACTTGCCTGTTTATTTCTACTGACTATGTACATCCTACATGACTCCTAATTTTCCATGTATTGTATTTAATGAACATACGTACGTATGTCGAAATTATCACACTTGGAATTAAATGATGATTCCCGCATATCACCGCTCATATTCGCAATAAATATCTACTTAAAAACATATTTTATTTCGAAACTATTCCTTAAGCTTATTAAGACACATGAATCATTACGTAGACGATTCAGTCGAAGTGCACTGCAGATACTCAATCGATACTGCAGGTATTCTATGCGTTAGTTGTGTATATATGTATGTAGCTATATGTGGGTATATAGAGCGACGTTATTTACTTCATTTAACCGAGTTAATCGTTTCGAAGTTTAAACGGTGATGTTTTAGTTCTATCGTGATCAATATCTGGAATCTAGAGAGTTTATTCGCCGTGCTGTTCTAAAATTAATATCGATCTTCCCATGCACCATAAGTTGCGTATATTAATGTTCGTACCTAAGTATAATATGAATAGTAATTTCCGTGTAATATAAGAATTTTCCCGTATAATTTCATGTAATTTTGATCGCCATTAGATGGAATTACTCGATTTATACAAGATGTAATGATATGGATAGGCTAGGAGGAATTTAGTCTAATACCTCTATAATCTAAACATATACTACCTTCAGCTAATAATGTTGGTTATTCAATTTAAATATTAACTTTTATTTTCGTTATATTTTCATGTATAGAGTTTTTTTCTTCGTGAACACCGGTCGCATAAAACTTTACAGCTTCTAGTAAAAACAGGAATTTGTGAACTTGAAATTACCACTACATATTCATCCTTTTTCGATACGTACTTTTGAAAATTCATGTGTGGTAATCCAGCTTGGTGGAAAGTGATTATGTTCTTGGCTGAATTAGAACGCTTTGTCTAAATGACATGTCCCTGCGATAGTTCGACCTTTTGGAAAGTAATCAACAAGAAGAGCTCTTTTTGCATCCGAAGAATTGGAAGTCATTATCTTTCCTGCAGATGGAACAGCCATCGCCTTTTTTTGCGGAAGGAGCACCGCTGTATCGACATTGTTTAGATTATTGCTTGTTTCGGGCGCATAATGGTAAATCGAAGTCTCTTCTGTTGAAATAGATCGGCGCGTAAAATCTACCCCGTTTTTTTGAAATTTGAATTCGCACTTGCACCAACTTTTGATCGGCCCTGAATAGTCACGGCAGCCATCTCACGATATGCTAGGAAGCGGTATTTTTACGTATTTATTTAAAATATGTACATTTTTCGTCGTTATACGTGGGCAAGGTGAAAAGTTCTCGGCCCGACAATGAAAGACTGCGATTTAAATTTAAAAAATGATTTTATTTTTCTACATTATCTCTTTTGAGTTCAACACACTCGGTCCAGCGTTTTTCTAACATCAATATTCCTTCCCGAAAGTAAGAGTCTGTAAGGCTGTCAAAATATTCTTCTACGGTCCTTTCAACTTCTTCGTTGGATGTGAATCGCTTTCCAGAAACCAATTTTTTCAAATTTCGGAATAGATGGAATAGAGGGTGCCAAATCAGGAGAATAGGGAGAATGGCCGAACGAATCGTACCCCAAATCCCGCAATTTTCCCATCGCCAACGCACCCTTGTGTGCGGGTGCGTAACAAAATCGGTCGGATTCTTGTTAAATCGGTCCAAAGAATGCTCCGAATCGTTCGCGCATTTGCTTTTGATCGACATTTAGCAAATGCGGCACCCATCTTGCTCAGAGCTTTCTCATCTCTAATTCTTTGTGCAAAATGTTTCGCACCCTTTCTTCCGATATCCGCACAGCCTCAGCTATCTCACTCACTTTCACTCGCCTATCGTCCAACACGATATCATGTACTTTTTCGATGATTTCTGGTGTGGTTGCGGGTTTTGGCCGTCCTTCACGTGGGTCATCTTCGAAGGTCGTACGACCACGTTTAAATCCAGTTGCCCACTTTTTAACGGTTGATATCAAAGGAGCAGAGTTCCCGTACACTTTCATAAACTTCGGATGAATTTCCATAGGAGTTAAACCATCCAAAACAAAGAATTTTTTAACAGCACGATATTCAAGTTTATCCATTTAAAAAAATAACACGCACGACGTCTACTACAAAAATTCTTGCAAACAAACTAGAGAAAACAAGTTGAAAGTTTTCATATGAACTAAAGACACATGCAGCCACGCAAATTTCTGTTAATTGTAACGCCATCTCTGTGTCAGGCCGAGAACTTTTCACCTTGCCCACGTAAATACGATTTTCTCATACAATAAAAACATATATTGAAACTCAAAGTATTTTATTCCACCTGTATAATTAATTTAAAATGTAATTAAAATTAACTATTTCATCAGCTCTTCGTAATTCTTATCTTCATCCATTTTCTCAGTTACTAGGTCTAACAGTTCCATAGAAAAACTCTTGCCAATAGATTCATGTTTACCTAACGCGTCCAAGAGATCTACATACCTTCATAAACTTGAACTAATCTGTATTAAATTCTTTTGCAATTACTGCTACAATAGAGGCATTAATGTGTATGTCTTGGGGATCCTCTTCTATTGACATAGTATAATACGTTATTTTCCTGCTAAAATATGAAGTAAAACTTAAACTGGCATTTCAGTGATGACAACAAACCTATTTCAATCTTGTGTAACTCCTCTTACATACAATTGCCATGAAATAAGGATTTCCACTTTTCCTGTATTTACACAGTTTTAAACTATAGAATGTAACTCTTCGTGTGAATCATATTCTGTAATATCGTACATTTCCATCATTTGTTGTTTTGTGACTCTTTGTAATATTGCATTGCCTGGTGTCATAGGATCTTTTAAAGAATTTACTTTTACTGCATTTCGTAAAGATGCGCCACTACTACTTCCAGAATCAAATACTAAACCAGGTGAATCGAGTAATTTTATTTTAGAATCTAACCGAACTTCTTGCGTTGCCCTATAAAAAAAATGAAAAGATAATAATTATAAATACATTAGAGTAAATTCTTTAGTTAAATTTTTTCTTCCAATTATGGTACTATTAATAGCAAGATATTTGAAACAATAAAGGGTTTTCCAATAAAGACTTGACAATTCTTTTTCAAAATAAAATGCAGACCATTTGAGATATTTCAAAAACTTTATTATCGGGTTGAAGTACAATCAAAACATTTATGAATGGAACTCGACTTCGTTCATATGGCCACCGCGGGCACGTTTGCAGCGGTCGATTCGTTGGACCCAATTTTCGATGACTCGGCTACACAATTCTGCCGAAACGGCTGCTATTTCGCGTTCAATGTTGGCTCTGAGCTCTTCCAACGTTGTCGGCTTGTTGGCATAGACCAATAACTTTCCGTAGCCCCAAAGAAAAAAGTCTAGAGGCGTTAAATCGCACGAACGAGGCGGCCAATCGACTTGTCCATTTCTTGATTTAACACGCTCATCAAACTTACTCTTCAATAAATCGATTGTAACGTGTGCTGTGTGGCTTGTGGAACCGTCCTGCTGAAACCACATGTTGTCCAAGTCCATATCTTCCAATTCAGGCCAAAAATAATCGGTAATCATGGCGCGATAACGATTACCATTCACAGTAACGTGACGATTATTATCGTCGACTAAAAAATATGGCCCTATGACGCCGCCGGCAAACCGCACCAAACAATTATTTTTTGTGGATGAAGTGGTGTTTCATGAAGCACATGTGGATTTTCACCCGACCAATAACGCATATTTTGCTTATTGATGAAAACATTGGGCCAAAAATGAGCTTCGTCACTGAAAATGATTTTGGGATGAAATTGATCATCTTGGCGCATCTTTTCCAGAGCCCAATCGGAGAACGTACGTCGCTTCAAATGGTCCATCGGCTTCAATTCTTGAGTCAGCTTGATCTTGTATGGGTGTAAACCAAGATCCTTATGCAAAATTTGCCATAAAGTGGTCTGGGCGATGCCCAATTCTTGAGAACGCCGTGGAATTGACTGATTTGGATCATTTGCTACGGACGTTTCAACGGCAGCGATATTTTCGACACTCCGACCAACCCGTTGTCTCACTGGCACGGCAACATCACACAACGAATATGTAGACTCAACTTTTTGCACTAAACTTGTTACTGTCTGTGTACTAGGGCGAGAATTACGACCGAAAATCGGAGTTAACGCTCTTAAAGTAACGGTCACCGACTCCGAATTTCTGTAGTAAATTTTTATAATTTGCAGACATTGTTCGTTCGTGTACTTTACCATGATGAAAATGTTAAGTTTACTGAATAAATTGACAGTGACAGTTCGAAGATTAGTGAAAGGGTGCGTTCACAAATTGAATTAAAAGTTGTCAAGTCCCTATTGGAAAACCCTTTATAAGTAAATCTAAATGTCATTTAGGGATTATAATCACTTAATACAAATTAAAAGGAATGTAACGTATACCTAAATCTTACTTTATTACTCCTGATGTTGCTCCTACATTACACGAACGATTTAAACTGTTAAATTAAAGAACTCTTTCCAACATTTAGTAATCCTACTTCAGCACCAACTTTAATTGAAGTTTTAACATTCTCATTTTTACAATAATTATTTAATCACTGAAGGTTGAAATATAACCCCTTGCCACATTAATTTTCGAATTCTGTATACGTATTTCGACAACTAAGCTGTCATCATTAGCAGATAATTAAAAAGTGTCGCACCTGGTAAGCCACAACAAAATGTGTATATTACATCAAAATTACCTTCAATAATTATTTAGTAAAGATATAATCCAATCGGCACCAACAGAAATTGAATTTTGTATAACTTTCCTTTTCCTAGTTGAATTTGATGGAGCCTGTGGTTGATTAACTTGATCAATAAGGTTGATATATAACCCCTTTCCACATTAACTTTTGTAAATTCTGTACCAATCACAGGCAGGCATTTGTCTTGACCGTAATCCCCTTTTTCAATGTAGTGCATGTTAGTTTAAGTAAAAATAATTTTTAAAAATCTTGTGAAACAAACACAGTGTACATCTTGGTTTTGAGCGGCGTTGATCGCGTACTGAGTTTGATTTTCGTACAGTTGTTTTTCGCCGTGTTTTACCAAGTGCGACACTTTGAAATTATCTGCTGATGATGACAACTTGGTTGTCGAAATGCGTATACAGAATTTACAAAAGTTAATGTGGAAAGGGATTATATATCAACCTTATTGATCAAGTTTCCTTTTCCTTTCTGGCTTTGCTTGAATTTCTTCTACCCCAATGTTCGCATTATACTTTGCGTTGATGCTTTATATGGTACAGTTAATATAGTTGTTCTAAGTTCTATATAATATGCTTTTAAGGAATTTTCATGTTTATCTCCTCTACTATGGGTTTCACTTTCACTTGCTGTGAGTGTATTACTTAAGCATTCCAAATTATTGAAAAGTAATTTAGAAAGAAGGTAATAATTGCACTCCTTCGTAGCCAATTCTTCTACATGCATTCTATTACTTTTGTTAAAGGACAATTAAAGTTATTTATTTTCTTCACAAAAGCAAATTGCTCAACTCTTGGTAAAAATTATTTGGGTATAATTATTATTAAATGGTACTTCAATATTACAAGTTTATAAATTAGTCACAACAGTTTAATCTTCTGGTTAATTTAATACATTTCTAGTCGTTTTTAAGAAAATACTTCTATGCGACCGGTAACTTCATCAGTTTCATCATATCACATATCTACAAGACCGACATTAATAAATAACTTACGAGAATACGTTTCCTTCTCTCTCTGCGTTCGCTTATCGTACAATTGTCAACGTGTCGATGTCAACATTTGATTGATTTAGATGCTGACTTGTTCGTGTTTTAAACGGCTGTCCATACTTTAAACCTGTTCTTATTCCTGTTATAAAATTAGCTGCTGCAATTACGAATAAAGCAAAAAAAAGTGGCGAGTGGCAAGCATTATTGTATCAACATATTTAATATAGGTTTAACACATCTATTTATAATGAATCGAATTCATTCGTCATAATTAAATTAAGTTTATCAGATACTGTATCTTATGAACACTAACATGACAAGAACAGTTTTTTTTATAATGGTTTATTATGGGAATGTGTACACATAAAAGCTACGGTTGACATTATTTGGAAGGCGGATCAGTAATTAGTGAGTCTGATGAAAGAGGGCAGAGCAAGTTTTGTCGACTTCACAATCCTTCAAATTATAACTGTCGAAATCTTATTTTTACCTAATTTTAAAGTATGGAAAAATCAGCCGAGTACCGGTCCATATTTGGGTTTTTATTTTTTAACAAAACGACCGACGAAATCGAAGCTGAACTGAGGTGTGTTTACGAGGATTAATCTCCATCGAATGAAGCCATAAAGCTCTGCTTAAGATGATAAGCCTTCTTGAAAACAGTTTTGGCCTAACCGTTGATGTCACTGAAAAAGTTCATAATTCAATGCTGAATGGTCGTCATAACTAGATGGAGAAGCTAACGAACCTGTAAAGATGTCACCATCATAGGAGTATATGACAAACATTGTATTTCTTAGACGCCCTAGTAATTAGAAATTAGAATAAAATAGAAAACGATATTTTCCGAAAAGAAACCAATGTTAACGGATTCAGATCGTAGCATATAACAAACAAATGTCAACCACAAACAACAACAAACACATTTAATAGGCCTGAGAAATCTAGCGTAGCGAAACGCGTGTTAGAAAATAATCATAGTGTAACCGTGGATTATCCACATTTAATCAAAAATATGAACAACTAATACGAACTGGATAGTTACGAGAGCATGTTTATTTTGAAAAATAAGTGTTAAACATAGACAAAGGTTCAATACCATATTCTGGTTTCTATGAGTTCCTGGAAGATACGACCGTTAAAAAAGTCATTGCGGGAGCGTATGTTAGAACAAATATGAGGGTAATTGAGTATTTTACCGGCAAAACATTGAATTGATGGGCCATTCGCCGTACAGCCCTGATCTAACACCCTGTGATTTCTTTTCGTTCCCACACGTGAGAAACAAACTTCGTGGTCAACGGTTTTCTACGCCGAAAGAGGCGGTTGAGGCATTCGAAGCTCGTATTTTGAAGATACCGCCTTCACAGTGGCAGCAATGCTCTTCGGATTGGTTTAAACGAATGCAAAAGTGCATTGATTTTCTAGGAGAATATTTTGCAAGGCATTAAAACTATTTCCGATAATAAATTTTTTTTTATTATTATTCCCGAAATATAAACGGACACCCTCGTATCTAAGCACATGGGGAAATACCCTCGTATTAGTTTTAAGATTAAAAAACTTATAGGTTTCTGGTGATCGTTAGTGTGTGTTTGTTTAGTTTTGGCGGAACGAGTGTGCAAAATTTTTTCTGTGTGAATATTAGCATGGATCTATTTGCGACATTATGATTAATACTCGACTAGGTATATAGAGTTTGGTGTGGTAAGGTTTTTTTTTTCTTTTCTGACTAATTCAGTTAACTACAGTCTCCAGCAAAATTTACAAAATGTGTTTTCTTGAATCAGTCTGAGGACATTTCACTCCATACGAGGTCTAATCAAAAAATAACCGTTATTTTCAAATTTCGTGAGTTACGTATGTTCGATTTTCGCATTTTTTTCTGTTATGTTGGTACACATGTCTGTTATATATGTTGGCAATATCAGCCATTTTGGATTGTCAGTTTGTTTTTGACAGATAAAAAGGTTAGTCGTGAGTTAGAGTGTGCTCTTCGATTTTTTACTATTCGAAAAAAAGGATCAAAGAATATGTATTAAATTTTGCGTTAAAAACGGAGTAAAGTGCTCCAAGGCACTTGAAATGTTGACTGTGGCATTCGGCGAGTCCACTTTGTCTCAAAAAAGTGTTTATAAGTAGTACAAGCGCTTTACAGAAGGCCGAGAAAATGCACGCCAAGTTCGATCAAATGTGAAAGTTTTACTCACTATTTTCTTCGATTATAAAGGCGTGGTGCATCATGAGTTCTTGCCAACAGGTCGTACGGTTAATAAGGAATACTACAAGGAAGTTATGCAACATTTGCGTGAAACAATACGGCTCAAACGATCGGAATTGTGGAAAAAACAATTACCATGATAACGCACCAGCTCACACATCGATGCTTGTGCGTGAGTGAGAAAACAAAACCGTTATCATGCCTCAACCACCGTATCCACCGGACCTGGCCCCCGCTGACTTTTTCCTCTTCCCAAAGGTGAAGACACCGATGAAAGGAAAGCGTTTTGCTACGATTGAGGAGATAAAAGAAAAATCGAAACAGGAGCTGTTGGCGATACCAAAAAGCGCGTTTCAGAAGTGTTTAGAGGATTGGAAAAAACGCTGACATAAGTGTATTATATCTGAGAGGGATTACTTTGAAGGGAACAAGATAGTTATTGATGAATAAATAAATACTTTTTGAAAAAATTGAAAACAACGGTTATTTTTTGATCAGACCTCGTACTGATACGTGTCTACTGCTGGATAATGAATAATTATTTCTGTATTCTTATTATTAAGCAACTACTACTGCAAATAAAAACAATTTCTTGTACATAAACTTCAGAACGTAATTCTTCCATTACCAACACAATCAAGTATAAATAAACGGTAACTAAAAAGTGATCAAACTATTTTATATTAATTTACACATCCAAATAATTCCTAATAAGGGAAATTAAACCATTAATTATACACTTTATAATCATGTTCATAATCGCAGCCTTCCAAAGCTCATAAAACACAAGTTATTCGAACCATCTCTAAATTATACGAGTTCGACGGAGTAGAACAAATTTCAATGATACGAATCTTTATAGTAAGCTGCGTAACATGTCTTGGATAACTACAAGATTTTTTCGACCATCGGCCATTTATTAACATAATGACCCTTCATTTGAATGAGAATGCCGTAAAACACGAATAACGGTACAGAGTTACATAAAATTCATGCAAAGGAACTAATAAAAAAAGCTTCGAATATGTTTTTTTTTGTTCCCGGAAAGTGTAAAATTTTATTATATTGAGGGTCTGACTCTACCCAAATAGGTCTTATTAAGGTAAACAGGATATTATATTATATGGTAATCGAGTCGTCCATTTAAATTTATTCGATTTTTTTATTAAATAAACAATATTAATAAATTATTATTATTATTATTATTGTGTTAATAGGTTATTAAAATCCAAAAAAAATCCAAATTGTTTAGTTTGTGCACAGGATAAAAGTTTACGGGTGCTTCAGCAACTCTGGACAGGCACTCTTCGGTGTGAAAAATATGTTATTTACAACAATGCGTATGGAAAACAATCAAAAGAAAATTGTTTTATAAATTTGGGGAGATTGCAAAGGAATTCTCTATTTTGAAATTTGACCATACAGCCGAGGGATGCAAAGTCGGACACATCTTTAGTGACTTCGGTGGTTATTTGGGATGTGTCGTACGTACATACATATGTATACTACCGGTCATATTTATTTGCCTACCCAAATTTTATGTGTTTCCTGAAATACTGATTATCTTTCGAAAAATCTCTATTATAATTATTCAACAATATTATTAGTGGAAGTAATTCCATATGAATTGCTACGAAAATCTTAAATTGTTTATGACATATCGTAAAGGTGTCATAAATTGAAAAAATACCATAAATATTATATAGGCTAATCCCTACAGTATTAACAGCTGTACCTGTTTTTCCGAAAGGTATTACCAATATTGTGTTACTGTACCAACTAATTACAATATTAAGATGTGTTATTCAAAAAGAAAAATAAATTTTATGTCAGTCATCGTTCATCTTTTGTTGCGAAAACAGTGAAATATAGAGTTATTGTGAATATTTTAATGCAATGCCGAAGACGAAAGAATTATCTGTTGAAGTACGTGCTATGGTAATTGCTTATCATCGTACGGGTAAAAGTAATCGCGAAATTGCAAAAGAATTAGGATTAAATCGCAGAACCGTTGATTATAAAGTTAAAAATTTTGAAGAAAGTGGTACATTTTCCAACAAAAGAAGATCTGGACGACGCAAAGCGATGACATCTGCAGATGACCGGCATCTAATACGGATAAGTAGACGCGATAGACGAAAAACAGCACCAGAAATTGCTGCTGAAATGAATAGAGCGCGTGCTAAACCAATTAGTGTGTCCACGGTACAGAGAAGGTTAAGGCAAGTGGGTTTATACGGAAGAATTGCTCTGCAAAAACCACTACTACGAAAGCAAAACAAGATAAAACGACTAAATTGGGCTAAAGAACATAAGAATTGGACGATTGATCAGTGGAATAATGTGTTTTGGACAGACGAATCGAAGTTTGAACTTTTCGGTAGTAAAAGGCGAATATTCATAAGAAGATCCGCAGGAGAAAGAGTACTGCCAGAATGCATTGCGCCTACCGTAAAACATGGAGGAGGTTCAGTAATGACTTGGGGGTATTTTGGTGGAAGATCTGTAGGCGATCTCGTCAAAATTGAGGGAATCCTAAGAAAAGAAGGCTACAAGGAAATTTTAGAAAATAACGCTGTTCCTTCAGGACTAAGGATTCTTGGCGAAAACTTTGTATTTCAACAGGACAACGATCCGAAACACACTTCTAGATTGTGTGGCGATTACTTGCGTCAACTAGAAGAGCAAGGGCAAATCTCTATAATGGTATGGCCAGCTCAAAGTCCTGATCTGAACCCAATAGAGCTTCTTTGGGAAGAATTGGACCGGAAGGTTCGAGAACGTGCTCTATCATCCACCACTGTACTGTGGGAACAACTGCAAGAAGCCTGAGCACAAATTACAGAAGATACACTGCAAAAATTAATTGAAAGGATGCCGCGGTTATGTACCGCAATTATCAAAAATAAAGGTGGGCACATTGATGAGAGCAAAATTTAATAATAATTAATGATGAAGTTTTTATATAAGAAAAATGTAACTATTTTATGTTTATTTTACACTATTGTATTGGGACAATAAATAAATTTTCAGTACATATTTGATAGTTTAATAATTTTGGCTAAAACTAAGGGTGGGCAAATAAATATGACCGGTAGTGTATATACATACGTATACTGCTAACTTCGCATCGTCCGAATACGATTTATTTCCTTTTTTTAGTATAAATTTGTAATATTAAAGTTTTCAATAATGATTATGATTCGATTCTTGTGGGTTTCCCGAATTTTTGGGAACGTGGAAAATGATTCTGGCAAAAAGTCGATTGATAAGTGAAAATTTTCTTATTTTCTTGTAATTAAATACTTTTAGTCGCCTAACTCCCATAAAAAAACATGGTTTAAGCAAATTTTGAAACGAATAAAATCCAATTACGCAAACTTAATTTATTACCACTCTGTATGTCTAAAATATTTGTCAGTATATAGTTTTCGGCCTCCTCCAAAATATTCCGAAGCATATTTCTTCTAATATGTATCATTTAACGTCGATTAGAAATGGATATGCATAGAAAATGAGAAACTTTTCTTCGAAAGACAAATCGTCCGTTTCACGCTAAAAGTGCCGACACAAAGAGACTTGATAACGATGTAATTTAGAATACATACCGTTCTACACATTCTTCTCTTGGCTATAAAACGATACGCTAAAAAAGTTTCGACACGTTAGGAAATCAATCCATTAGTCATTATAAATAAATGCCTCCACAAAATTTCTTTTTTTATACGAATATCAGGAAACGTAATGTCTGATTTTTTTATTGGTTCCATTGTATTTGAAAGGTTGATTATATTTGTCACTTTATAGGAAAAAAAGTAATAATTTACATGTAAATATGAATATACACTACCTGCCATAAGTGTTTACCCACCCAGAAAACAATAGAAAAGCAATTGCAAAATTAAAATTTTGTTATATATTTATACGAAATATTTTAAGAGCTTCTAAAAGAACTTTTTCAAACAATTTTGAGAAATATTCTTTTAAATTTGCTTCATTTTCGTTCGTCCAGATGATCAGATTCAGTTCAACATCTTCCCTAGTAATTTCGCCAAAGTTTCCGGTTCTATTGTTGACCATGCATCCTGTAATTAGGATCATAGTGTTTTTACGGATGATGGAGCTGAGTTTCGCACTCGTCTGTCTAGCTCATCCCATAACAGCTCTATAGGATGCGGGTCGGACCTCTGAGGAAGCCATTTCATAATAATAATTGTTCCTTGCCATTCTGATTTCTCTAAATACCCGCCATACAATGTTTGGAATCGTCGTCCTGCTGAAACGTAAAGTTTTCTCCATTTAATTGTGTTCGTGAGGAAACGGCATTCTCTTTTGAAATTTCTCTGTCCCGTTCTTTTTTAGAATACCAACATCACCTACAGATGTTCGAACAAAACAACCCTAATCCATTATTGATCGTTCTCCATGCTTGATGGTGAACGCAATATATGATTCGCGAACTCGGACTTCCGCTGATCTTCAGACAAATGTTCTTCTTTTTGAACCGAATATCTCGGATTCTTTCGATTCGGCGTGCGTTGTCTTGCATACTACTCTGGGCAAAAAATGGTAAGACTTTGTTCATAATTTTTAAATTCTACTATTTTATTCAATATATTAAACATTTACTAAAAATACATTTGCAAAGATATACACCACAGGCCATAAGTGAGAGATCAGTAGATGAAATTTAAAAAAAACATGCACGCTTAGTGAAACAAAACGTATATTTCTACAAAACTATATCTACGAGACAAATGAACAGTTTTCCTTATAAAATAAAATAATTTCAACATATTCTGTAGAATTTCTTATCATACTCGACTTTCGTCGAAGTATCCACCTCTGCGCTTAATGATTTTTTTACAAATATTAGGCAACCGCGATACAAGTTTCTGGAGCGTATCCATTGGCAAATTATTCCACACCGTTGTAAGTTGCTCCCAAAGCTGTTTCTGCGATTGTGGACAGCTTTCTCTCACGTTTCTATCTAATTCATCCCACAGTAATTCGATAGGGTTGAGATCGGGTGATTGTGGTGGCCAAATCATATTTATCAGCACCCCTTCCTCCTCTTTTTGATTCACATAGTTTTTACAAAGTTGGGAAGTGTGTTTGGGATCATTATCTTGTTGTAGGTGAAAACCTTCACCAACTAACCTTAACCCAGACGGAATTGCATGTTCCTCCAAAATCTTCAGGTACCCCTCTTTTCTTAAAATGCCTTCAATGCGGTACAAATCTCCGACACCATCAAAGGAAAAGGATCCCCAAACAAGCACAGAATCTCCCCCGCGTTTAACAGTTGGCACTACACATTCGGGTAACATTCTTTCACCCACTTGTCTTCGAACGAAAACTCGTCGATTACTACCAAACACTTGGAACTTTGACTCATCTGTCCATAACACCTGCTTCCACATTTCCATGTCCCAGTGTTGATGGTCCTGGGCCCATTGTAACCCTTTTTTACGACTTCGTGGATTCAATAATGGTTTTCCAGCTGCAATACGCCCATGTAGTCCCGCCTTTGTCAAACGTCGTTTTACAGTAGTCAGTGATACCGGCTTTCATCGGCCTTCATTCAGCTCTACTCGAAGCGGAGGAGCTGTGAGGCGCCTATTTCGTTTTGATAGTATTTTTAGGCGCAAATCTTTTTGTCTGGTAGTTACCTTTGGCCTTCCGCAACGTTTTATTGGTTGTAATGATCCACTTTGTGAATATCGTTTCACTGTTTGTTGCACCGCGTGATAAGGTAAATTTAACTTTTGGGCTATTTGCCGCAGTGAAAATTTTTCGTTTTAATACTATTTTTAGGCGCAAATCCTCTTGTCTGGTAGTTACCCTTGGCCTTCCGCAACGTTTTATTCGTTGTAATGATCCACTTTGTGAATATCGTTTCACTGTTCCTTGCACCGCGTGATAAGATAAATTTAACTTTTGGGCTATTTGCCGCAGTGAAAATTTTTCACCACGTAGCGTTATTATAGAACTACGAGTTTCTGCGCTAAGTTCCTTTCTTTTCGGCATTTTTATAAGTTACTTTTACGTTTGTTCTCAAATACTCGTATTGCAACTTACTCGGACAAATGCTGCACGAAAACTGATTTTTAAATTGCTAAATAGTTTACTATGAATTCCTAATACCATTATAATGATATTGCGTTGTAAACCCTATTAAATTCATTGGGGTATATAAAATATTTCTATTAAATAGACGCCATAAAACTATTAAAAGGATTTACAATATTTTTCAGAAACAAACGTATTTATCTAATTCATAATAATAATCCGAATAATCCTTCTCAGAATTACATTTACAACTGTTATTTCAATTATTCTTACCAAAACAGGTAAAAGCCTAAGGGATGTGTCTAAAATACAAGTGTTTTGTTATTTATGATAAGTGATCCCTCACTTGGCTTGTAGTGTATGTGATGTTTTAGTGTGGTATAGTGTCTCACAAATTGTGCCAATATTTCATATCCATAAAGTATTGCTTGTCTGCGTCTCTTTCAAGTACACATGTTGTACGTATGTACATGTACAATGGAATTCGAGTTCGGTTATAGCGGCAACTCAACAAAAGCGACAGAAAGAAAAGGTTCAGTTATAATGACATCGTATGGATTAGGAAGTTACCTAGTAGTCTCGTAAGGTAAATTCCAAACAATGTTACGAAACAGTAAATAATTAGACTACATATAGCGAACTTGTGCGAGGCATTTGCTACATACATGCTATTAATGCATTGTCTAATATTAAAATAGAATTCGTTGCGGCTTTAGCGTCATACAAGTAACGGTACGGTTATCATTCTCATCAATATACAAGCTCTAAAGATTATTTATTTACACAATATTTATCGTTTCATTAAAAAACCGCTTCTTTGTTGACTTTACTCGAAACATTTTAGACATAACTGTAAATGAGAGTAGGCATTTACAGTCGACATCGAATATGGCTGACTACAATGCGAAAATAGTTTTCAAGACATATGTACGCATATAATAAGTAAAACTACATGTTAATTTTTCGTTATATTCATTATTATAAGGTTAATAAAGAGAAATGTGTTGCGTTTAACTGTTCTAATGGAAGCGGTTACAATGAAAACGTGTTATTATTTCAATGAAAGTGTTTCCAGTTGTAAAAAAAATAAAACAATACCTGTTGGTATTCAAACGAAAGTTGTTTAGAAATTACTAAATTAAACTTACTACAGTTACAGCGATTATTATTAGTTATACACTACCGGTCATATTTATTTGCCCACCCTTAGTTTTAGCCAATATTATTAAACTATCAAATGTGTACTGAAAATTTATTTATTGTACCAATACAATAGTGTAAAATAAACATAAAATAGTTACATTTTTCTTATATAAAAACTTTATCATTAATTATTATTAAATTTTGCTCTCATCAATGTGCCCGCCTTTATTTTTGATAATTGCGGCACATAACCGCAGCAACCTTTCAATTAATTTTTGCAGTGTATCTTCTGTAATTTGTGCCCAGGCTTCTTGAAGTTGCTCCCACAGTACAGTGGTGGATGATAGAGCACGTTCTCGAACCTTCCGGTCCAATTCCTCCCAAAGAAGCTCTATTGGGTTCAGATCAGCACTTTGAGCTGGCCATACCATCATAGAGATTTGCCCTTGCTTTTCTAGCTGACGCAAGTAATCGCCACAAAATCTAGAAGTGTGTTTCGGATCATTGTCCTGTTGTTGAAATACAAAGATTTCGCCAAGAATCCTTAGTCCTGAAGGAACAGCGTTATTTTCTAAAATTTCCTTGTAGCCTTCTTTTCTTAGGATTCCCTCAATTTTGACGAGATCGCCTACAGATCTTCCACCAAAACACTTGCAAATCATTACTGAACCTCCTCCATGTTTTACGGTAGGCGCAATACATTCTGGCAGTACTCTTTCTGCTGCGGATCATCTTACGAATATTCACCTTTTACTACCGAAAAGTTCAAACTTCGATTCGTCTGTCCACAACACATTATTCCACTGATCAATCGTCCAATTCTTATATTCTTTAGCCCAATTTAGTCGTTTTATCTTGTTTTGCTTTCGTAGTAGTGGTTTTCGCAGAGCAACTTTTCCGTATAGATCCGCTTACCTTAACCTTCTCTGTACCGTGGACATACTAATTGGTTTAGCACGCGCTCTATTCATTTCAGTAGTAATTTCTGGTGCTGTTTTTCGTCTATCGCGTCTACTTATCCGTATTAGATGCCGGTCATCTGCAGATGTCGTCGCTTTGCGTCGTCTAGATCTTCTTTTGTTGGAAAATGTACCACTTTCTTCAAAATTTTTAACGTTATAATCAACGGTTCTGCGATTTAATCGTAATTATTTTGCAATTTCGCGATTACTTTTACCCATACGATGATAAGCACGCACTTCAACAGATAATTCCTTCGGCATTGCATTAAAATATTCACAATAACTTTCTATTTCACTGTTTTCGCAACAAAAGATGAACGATGACTGACATAAAATTTATTTTCCTTTTTGAATAACACATCCTAATATTGTAATTAGTTAGTACAATAACACAATATTGGTAATACCTTTCGGAAATGCAGGTAAAACTGTTAATACTGTAGGGATTAGCCTATATGATATTTATGGTATTTTTCCAATTTATGACACCTTTACCATATATCATAAACAATTTAAGATTTTCGTAGAAATTCATATGGAATTACTTCCACTAATAATATTGTTGAATAATTATAATACAGATTTTTTGAAAGATAATCCGTATTTCAGGAAACACATAAAATTGGGGTGGGCAAATAAATATGACCGGTAGTGTATGCGCATATAAAGATAGAGTGAAGAGTTCTCAGTGTAACTAAAGAAATAGAATTTTATATCTACAACACGACAGAGAAATGAAAATAATTAAAAGAATACTTGCTTTCCCGCTATTTACTTACATTGTATGTACAAATGCGGATTGCACATACAAATAAAACAATTTCTTGTCTTCAGATGGGATTCGAACTGATATAACCACTAGACCACAGAGGACTATGAGGTTCTAATCTAAATGACGAAAAGAAATTTATGGTCTAAAAATGCGTTTATTTCTCAACATATTCTCTTGCCAGCTCGATACATTTTCAAATGCGACAAAAATGTAGCTCTAACATTGTTGTCTGTTGAAAATTACTGAACTGCAATGTAGTCTTTTAGGAGTGGGAAAACAAGATAACATACATTATAACAATTGGCCCGAGCCAGTTCTTCCTAACGCAACTAGCCGGCGCCAGGTATCCGTCATTTCACGGGCTTTTCACCCTACACTTGTATGACCTTTTTCTATGGTTGTTAATTCTCTGAACATTTTTTATTGGTCTAAAATATGCTTTCCTTCAAAAACCTTTTCTTTCTTTTTATGATTATCAAAAAACATTTTTAAATGAATCACGACATTTCGATTATTTAAAAAAAAACTTTTGCAGTAACCATCCGAATCAATTATGCGTAGTAAAAGAAAGACATAAAATATCTTATGTTGTTAACTGTTGTTTTACGTCATTCCGAGTTTATTTTCTGCACCGTTCCCTCTTAAAAATGTACGTAATTGAATAGTTCCTGTAAGCAAAAATAGTAGATACCGTCGGTGCGGTTTTTTCTGGAAAATACATTGTCGAGATGAATCCCGATTACTTCGGCTTGCGGCGCCAAATTTTACACGTTTTCAACCTTCGGCCAAGAGGCGAAGGAGACACAATTCGGCCTTCAGTGCTCCGTGGTCCAGAAAATTTCTTGTCCGGTGAATTTCACAGGTGAACGAACTTAATATTTCATCAGCGTGCGTGGTCTTCGTGTGCACAGAGCCGTATTTATTTAAAATTGTGAATAGATTCTGCATAAAATTTCTCTTATTAATAAACAAACTACTGTCGAAGCAAATGTTTTATAATATTTAAATGCATTCTTATTTATAACTTTCTTCTGAGAAATCACGTACCATTTACTCAAATACATTTCTTAATAAAACTTACAGGCAATTAATGAATTGAATACTCCATGGACAGTACTTTCACGGAAAGTCTAGGATTGACGTAACGAGAGTTCAAATAAAAATATCAAATTGTTTGCTCACGGACACAGTGATGCTTCTATAAAAGTGCTGTTTATCTCAGCGAGTGATTTTTTTCTATTTTTGGTTATTTTAAGCGTCGAATTCTGATTATAATTTTATACATGTAAATAGTCCGACGTAACATCCCAATAATAATAATAATAATAATATTTATTTCCATGATGCTCCAATGCCCTTATGCCATCTCTAAAATGCGATTCCGGAAGGCTTGCAAAATATTCATTTACGAAGATGATAAGCTCGTCGTTAGACGATAATTTCTTTGCACATAGTGCCGTTTTCAATTTTGGAAAAAGGTGGAAGTCGGAAGGGGCTAGATCCGGCGAATAACGCGCATACGATACTAATTGGAAATGCAACTCGTGGATTTTGGATATCGCAAATATGCTGGTATGCGAGGGAGCGTTGTCTTGGTGAAACGGAATCTTTGTCTTTGCCATTCCTTACCGTTTAGCACGAATCTCAACATTTAATTCTTGTAGAAGTTCTGCATAATATTGTCCGTTTATTGTGGCACCTTTCTGAAGGTAATCAATGAGCAAAATGCCCTTTGAATCCCAAAAAGTTGATGCCATCATCTTGTTTGCCGATAAAGTGCTTTTCGCTTTCTTTGGAGGTGCAGAAGCATGTTCTAACCATTGTTTCGACTGTTGTTTAGTTTCGGGTGTACTGTAGTGTATCCAAATTTCATCGCAACTAACAAATCGCATACAAAAATCAACCGGATTCCGCTTATAAAGGGCCAAACACTCATTGGAAATGCGCAAACGAGTGAACTTTTGATCAATCGTAAGCAATCGCGGCACCCATCTTGCCGAAAGCTTGGAAAGGCCCAATTCTTTCATTAAAATGTGGTGTACGCGTTCTATTGAAATGTTTACCATGTCTGCTATCTCTCTCACTTTGGGTCGTCAATCTTGCGCAATAATATTATGGATTTTTATAATCATTTCCTTAGAAGTCACGATTTTGGGTGCTCCAGAGCGCGCTTCATCAACATAGCTTGTTCTGCCACGTTTAAATTCATTTACCCATCTACTTATTGTGGCGGATGATGGAGCAGATTCACCTAATGTTTCCCGTAACTCATCTTTTATTTCGGTAGCTTTCATACCCTTAATTACGAAGTATTTAATCACCGCACGATACTCTGCTTTTTCCAGTTTAACAAAACGACGTGTTGCTTCTTCTTCAATCAGCTGTCAAAAATAAACTAATCAACCGATTTATCTATATTTCGGAATGTAAACATATAAATAGGCAACCTAAATTACAGTGCATTTGTTTTACCAATTAGAGCGCCACCTATGTGTCATTCTCACTACTTGTCAAACTATCCTCGTACTTGCTCATACTGTAATATTTTTAAATTAATGCGATGTATGTAATAGACAAGATCATCTTAACATTTTTGAACGTATCTATAAATATGTAGGCAATGGCCAAATTAAGTGAATTGGGTTTCGAATTACTTCCCCATCCACCGTACTCTCCAGATGTGGCCCCCAGCGACTATTTCCTGTTTGCAGACCTCAAGAGAATGCTCGCCGGGAAGAAATTTAGCAGGGATGAGGAGGTGATCGCCGAAACTGAGGCCTATTTCGAGACTAAAGACAATTCGTACTACAAAAATGGTATCGAAAAGTTGGAAGAACGCTATAATCGGTGTATCGCCCTCGAAGGCAACTATGTTCAGTTCGACTGTTACGTCGTTTCATTCGTCGATCATCTAGCACCATATCATACATTTTTTAATACGTTGTCCATCAAATATACTAGTTCGGCAACATTTAAACTCAGATGTCCATCCTTTTTATGACTGCAATCAATGGAAATTGGTTCCCGTAAGCAGACTCCAGATTAGCTATCATTTCATCCTTCGTTTTCTTCTTTAAAAATAAGAGCTTGATCACTGACTGGGAATCCATTTTTTTCAGTGTCTCAAAACAAGCTAAAAACTCTTCATTTTTTACTCAAATAACAAGCATCATTACAGTCAGAATGAACGCAAGGTTTAACGGCGAAGTTTTGAAGAATTTCCAAGCTAGAAACAGCAATTTTTCTATTTTTTCCAGGCTCGCTAATTACTAATTCTCCTTCGGATAATATTAGCCCACTTTTAGATAGTGTAAATATTTTTAATCCTAATTTTCCTCACGAAAAAAATCTTCAATCCGTCTCTGGCATTACTCAATCGGTTTACCTTATTTGTTACGCTGCAGTACACACACACACACACACACACACACACACACATATATATATATATATATATATATACATTGGTACATACTACTATTATACGGCTGCAGCCTTTTTAATGAACTAAAGTTTGTAAATACATTCACATGCATGTGTATATTTATAAAATTGTTTGATTAGCATTTTCAGAAATTATTTGCGTCCTTGTCCTTAAACTTGTCTTGGTATGACCCAGACGTTTTATACTCCACTATTACTACCACTTAATTATAACCTCGTTTCATTAAAGCTTGAACGATAAATATGTAACAACTTCTTTCTACATTTATGTTCTTATCTACATACTAATACAGTCTTGTTTATAATAAAGTTAAACAGTAGTCACTGTCCAGTTATTCATGTACACTACATTGTCAATTGCACTTTGTATTATGAAAAAATACCGCTTTTTTATTTCATATAATTATACTTATTACATATTTAGTCTGGTAAAGAAAAAAGCGATAGCGAATAAAGGCACTAGATTTACAAGCCGTATCACTGCTTAAGTAAACGCATTATTAATTTATTTAGGATTATAATTGTATAAAAACTAGAATTATTAAAGGATTTTGTCGCGTTCACTTACCACGTTGCGCTACACACCTTCACGCTTTTAAAAAATCGTTCCTTCCTTAGTTCTTCAATTGGCCAATTAACTGCACTAATAATAATAATATTCGTTTCGCAAACGATGAGGTGTATTATAAAATTCACTTCATTTTAAATACACCTTTGCGAGCTCTTTTTCTTTTTAATTTTTTAGAGCGTTTTAGAAAGAGAAAGAATACGAAAAATCTGGTTTTCACAGGCTGGCAGATTATAGAAAACAAGAATAAAGATAGAATTTTAGAAATTACATATGGAGAAGTTGAATGAGAAGAAAATCAACAATTGGTGTAATACTAAGCTATGTAAAGTAAACAATCGTAAGAACGCAAAATGGGTAATGGGAAATGAAATGTGAGACGAATTAAAACAAGAACGGATGCATGAAACACTACTTTTTTCGTATGGACATTGAAAAAAAGTGTGTGTGTGTGTTTGTGTGTGTGTGTGTAACCGAAACAGTTCTTCTCTCTCAATAATTATTAATCTAGAAGAAAGTTTACAAAACAACCTGAACATATTAAAAAAGTAATAAATAAGATTAATTTAAAGATGGATGTAAATAAAACTAAACTAAAGAAACTGAAACTAAAGCTACCTGAATGTCAAACAAAACCACAGCATGAAAAAAAGACAAAAAAAGTTAATATTTCAAATGTTTAGGAACATTTTTTAAAAAAGTGGAAAGATGGATGTATTGGGTTGGCAACTAAGTACTTTCGGTTTTTACTGATAGAGAGCGTTGCTTTATTTTTTGTATAACGTATGTTTTTTACCGTTTGTCGCGTGATACTAGTCACATTGACGTAACTTCAGAAGCAAGTAGTGCGTGATTTTTATTAAAGCCATTAGTTATGGGTCAATTTTAAATGGAGTGCAGAAACGAACATTTTCGACATATTTTACTATTTTATTTCCGCAAAGGAAAGAAAGCTGCTGCGGCTCACAAAAAGATATGTGAAGTTTATGGTGCTAATTGCTTAACAGAGCGCACGTGTCAGAATTGGTATAAAAAATTCCGTTCTGGAGATTTTTCCCTCAAAGATGAGCAAGGTTCTGGTCGGCCTACTGAAGTTGATGATGACCAAATCAAAGTCATAATTGAAGAGGATCATCATATAACTGTTCGAGAGGTTGCGGAGAGGCTACATGTATCGCACACAACAATTGAAAAACATTTAAAATGTCTCGGGCTAGTTAAGAAGCTTGATATTTGGGTACCTCACGAATTGAAAGAAATTCATTTAACATAAAGAATCAACTTTTGCGATATGCACCTTGGACGAAATGAAACCGACCCTTTCTTAAAAAGAATCATCACTGGTGATGAAAAATGGGTCCTGTACAGTAACATAGTTCGAAAACGATCATGTAGCAAACACGATAAACCAGCTCAAACCACATCGAAAGCTGAATTGCATCCAAAAAAGATCATGCTGTCAGTTTGGTGGGATTACAAAGGTGTTGTGTTTTTTGAGCTGCTTCCAAGGAACCAAACGATCAATTCTGATGTTTACTGTCAACAATTAATAAAACTGGATGAAGCAATCAAAGAAAAATGGCCAGAATTGTCAAATCGGAAAGGTGTAGTTTTCCACCAAGATAATGCAAGGCCTCACACATTTTTGGCAACTCGTGGGAAACTATTGGAGCTTGGCTGGGAAGTGATGCCGCATCCCCCATACAGCCCTGATTTAGCACCATCTGATTACCATTTATTTCGAAGTTTGCAGAATTCTTTGAATAGTAAAACTTTCACAAATGACGATGATCTTCACTCGCACCTGGTTCAGTATTTTGCTGATAAGGACCAGAAATTTTATGAGCGCGGAATCATGCAGCTGAAAGAAAGATGGCAAAAGGTCATTGAGCAAAATGGAAAATATATAATTGATTAAAAACTATTCTTTGTTTAAAAAAAATGTTTTATTTTATACTACAAAACCGAAAGTACTTAGTTGCCAACCCAATAGAATTAGACGAATGTTTAGGAAAGCTATACAGAATTTTTAATAGCTTCAAACGATTTATTAAAAATAATAAATCCCAATGAGATTTCTGGGGTAAATAGTGGAAAATATGGGAAAGATTAAAATTTCAAACGAAGAATATATAAAACCACTGAAAATAAAGTCGAAATAAAATAAGAATTGAACGGTCGAGATATCAATTCCATATGTCAAGTGATATACTAGGCAAAAGGATGTACGAAACATTACTATAGAGGAAAAACAAGAGGGTCATGAAAAGGGAGGTCATGAAAAACAAAAACAGCAACGAAAAGATTCTGCAGGATGGCTTAATCCTGCACCATCCTGCAGAAGGAATTTTGCATTGGCATAGAAAGAGTGGAGTAGTGGCCTAATACAATATATAGGAAACTAAATATAAATATATTCCGAGTTTGCACCTGTTTTATTAGAAAAAAATTTGACAATACTTTTTGACAAATCTTACGTACATAAATCTATAATTTTGCAATTTGAACGAAACCGAACGAAGGTAGCGAAGCATTGTACAAATTATTCGCAAATTATTCTCATTTTACTCTGTTGTTAACGTGCAAGCCTCCGATTTTGGAAAGTAAGAGCAACTAGGAATTTTAAGATATTGAGTCATAAAAACGCATTTCCTCGCTTTTATGTCAACGCATCACCAATCCCTCGTAAAAAGCGTGTCGTTATTCTTTGAAATTCTTCCCAGCGGCCACTCGTATAAATATCGATTTGATTACCTATTCATTTTTACCCGACGGCAGTCTACCTGCTTGTTGCTGGTCCGCCCATTCGAATTGAAGTCACGTGTACACAGCTGCATGTATTTACAAACCACCAGGTTAAAGTCGTTAAGCTAAAATGATCTACTGCATAGAACACAGAAGTGAAGCGTGAAAATTGTTGTGAGGATTTTAGACTCCGACATAAAAATACGACAGATGTATTTTTCTATATGAATGTGTATGTGAAATGGAGTTTTAACAAATTTTAATGTTTGACTGTCATTGATTGAGCTGTCTATCAAAAAATTCTTTTTTCAGTTCGAGAAGTGAAATTCGTATATTAAATTAAACTTAAAATTGTTAATATTTTATATAACGTTTGGTTTGTGTTTACCAATTTACTTCTAGTATATAAAATAAAATGTAGTTCTACACACACGTACCTGTTTATATACTTTAGTAACGTTATCTGAACAGTCTATAACTATTGGGTTGGCAACTAAGTACTTTCGGTTTTGTAGTATAAAATAAAACACTTTTTTTTAAACAAAGAATAGTTTTTAATCAATTATATATTTTCCATTTTGCTCAATGACCTTTTGCCATCTTTCTTTCAGCTGCATGATTCCGCGCTCATAAAATTTCTGGCCCTTATCAGCAAAAAACTGAACCAGGTGCGAGTGAAGGTCATCGTCATTTGTGAAAGTTTTACCATTCAAAGAATTCTGCAAACTTCGAAATAAATGGTAATCAGATGGTGCTAGATCAGGGCTGTATGGGGGATGTGGCATCACTTCCCAGCCAAGCTCCAATAGTTTCCCACGAGTTGCTAAAGATATGTAAGGCCTTGCATTATCTTGGTGGAAAACTACACCTTTCCGATTTGACAATTCTTGTCGTTTTTCTTTGATTGCTTCATCCAGTTTTATTCATTGTTGACAGTAAACATTAGAATTGATCGTTTGGTTCCTTGGAAGCAGCTCAAAAAACACAACACCATTGTAATCCCACCAAACTGACAGCATGATCTTTTTTGGATGCAATTCAGCTTTCGATGTGGTTTGAGCGGGTTTATCGTGTTTGCTACAGGATCGTTTTCGAACTATGTTACTGTACAGGACCCATTTTTCATCACCAGTGATGATTCTTTTTAAGAAAGGGTCGGTTTCATTTCGTCTAAGGTGCATATCGCAAAAGTTGATTCTTTGTGTTAAATGAATTTCTTTCAATTCGTGATGTACCCAAATATCAAGCTTCTTAACTAGCCCGAGACATTTTAAATGTTTTTCAATTATTGTGTGCGATACATGTAGCCTCTCCGCAACCTCTCGAACAGTTATATGACGATCCTCTTCAATTATGACTTTGATTTGGTCATCATCAACTTCAGTAGGCCGACCAGAACGTTGCTCATCTTTGAGGGAAAAATCTCCAGAACGGAATTTTTTATACCAATTCTGACACTTGCGCTCTGTTAAGCCATTAGCACCATAAACTTCACATATCTTTTTGTGAGCCGCAGCAGCTTTCTTTCCGTTACGGAAATAAAATAGTAAAATATGTCGAAAATGTTCGTTTCTGCACTCCATTTAAAATTAACCCACAACTAATAGCTTTAATAAAAATCACACACTACTTGCTTCTGAAGTTACGTCAATGTGACTAGTATCACGCGACAAACGGTAAAGTACAGCACTAACATACGTTATACAAAAAATAAAGCAACGCTCTCTATCAGTAAAAACAGAAAGTATTTAGTTGCCAACCCAATACTTTAGTAATGTTATCTGAACAGTCTATAACTATTTTTATAATAGATTACCTTTTTAGGGAGAAGGTAATTTTCAGTCAGGTAATGAAGTAAATAACAATATACGAGGATTACTTTTTAAATAAGAGTCGTTTTTTAATAAAAAGAGAAACGCTGTGAATATTATTAAAATATAATAGCAAACCAAAAAAAATATTTATTATCGAAAACAGTTTTAGGAAGGTCATTCTTCACGTGTCGGAACAAAAAGAAATCACAGGGTGCTAGGTCAGGGCTGCACGGCGGATGACTCATCAATTCAATATTTTGTCCGGTCAAATATTCAACTGTTTGAACCGATTGTGAGGGCTCGTGGAGAATGATCTGTCGTTTTCGGTTTGTTTTCCTTATTTCTACAAAAACAACAGGATGTTTGTCGTCATTTACGCCCGTACGAGCGTCTTTAAATCGTTTATATCACTCATACACTCTCGTACGTATCACCATACATTTCTTTTATCAAATTAAACGTTTCAGTAAGCGATTTACCGAGTTTAAAACAGAACTTGATATTTACTCTTTCTTCAAAATTCATTTTTGATCGATGCCAAATACACACTGTTACTTTATGCGCAATTTCTCTGCTTTTAATGATGCAAATGTTACGTTATTTTGATATAACATTGGTGAAAGATCTATCTTATCGATGCATATTTTTTAAATAGATGGCGCCACAAAGAATTATTGTTTTAAAAAAGTTCGATTTTCTCTGCTAGAGAAAGCTCGAGATTCCATTTTACTAAAAAGATTATTTGGGAAAGGTTGGTGAAAGATCTACCTTATCGACGCATATTTTTTTAATAGTGACTTAGAATTACTATTTTAAAAACTTTAGCATTAATCAAAGAAGAATAGTCTGAGGCTGGCATAACTGCTCCAAAAAGTAAAGGCTGAATACTCGATCGAAAAAATTATGGCTTCTGTCTTTGGAACAGGCAAATACTTTGCTTCCCTTTTATATAAACCGCACGATGCAATACATGCAAAAGGTCCCATTTAAAGAGGAAACTTTAGAACGTTTTTACTTCAAGATAATGCACGTTGTTACACTTTGACTGTTTCAGTTTCAAAAATTCATGAACTGCATTTCGATCTGCTTCTCCAATTCGCCAAATTTGGCCCCCTCAGAGTTTTTCCTAACCGAAAAACTTTCTTCTGCGGCAAGAGATTTGCGTCGACTGAGTTGCAAGAAGAATACGTTGAAAAATAAAATAAACTTTTGCCAAAAGTTTTTGTTTTCTTGTCTAGACGCATTAATTATTATATATAAACTGTTTTACTGCTGTTTGGGTTTAAAAGTATGAAATCAAAACAAGTCGTGAGTTCCTCATGCTTGCTATGCACGATGTGCTGTTACTTTGCGAGGCTGCTTAAATCCTACGACATTTACGCACCCCAATACTTAATGCGAACAAACATTGGCAATCTTGTTCCATGGATTCTATCTTTGGTGCACGAAAATCTTCTAGTTTTCCAGTAAAAATAGATTAGATAGGAGGAGATTATTTATCCAAACCAGGCGTCTGCTTAAGTACATCATCCGTGAGCACGACCATGTTTAATAAGTCGATTGGAATTAAATGGTTGCAGTCTAGCATTCACTTGCCTACAGTGATGGAAATTTTGATACGTGACTACTAACAATCGAAAGTTGCTTTGAATTATTGCTTTTTTACATGCAACAAAACACTATATTTACGACAAAGACATTATTTTGTGTAATTACTGTATATATTATGCATTTCAACACGAAATTTTTTGTTATAAAGACGAGAATTCATTTTTATTTATCATATTTCGGTTATATTACTGTACACATGGTATATATATATATATATATATATATATATTTGTTCTGCATTTTTGAAAAAAGACAAAAAAAGTGAAAACACGAACTAAAAATTAGATGCAATTTTGCAGTGTTTAGAAAATAAATATTTTATATGTTAAAAAATTAAGCAAGCACTACTAGATTGAAACTAGAAATCTAAAAATTATGGCTACTCGATTTGTGTCATGGCATATTCCAACAGAGAATTCAAGGACTTTCTTCCACAATAAATATAGAAATGTCTGTATAATAAGAAGAGAAGATCGAACAAACGAGAAAACGATTTTTACTTTCATGCAGCAAGAGCTGAAGAACTCGCATTTCGTGTGTCCGACTGAACGAATGAGGTTCACGTGGTTTTTTGTTGCACGTGACGATCGTTAAGCCGAAACGGACCGACCCAACTCGCCATATACGCATCCATCCTCTCGTTAAGCTTTAATAATATTAAAACACGACTGACGCAAACTTGAAAGAATAATATACTTATGCTCATGTACAGGTGCGTTTTACGAGTATATTCGTGGGTTTTTGGAAATGACGTGATTATTGCTCTCGGTAAAAGTGAATGGAAAGCACATCATAATCAAAATAAGGGTCTCAATGTAAGAAAATTAAATTATTTTGACTACTGTTGGATGATACGAAACTCCACAAACACGTCCTCAATTAAAAACTTTCGTAACGAAATATCAAATAAATTATACCTGAAAACTACTTTCGACGATATGTAAATGTTTCCTAAGTTACGGAACAAGATGTTTGAGATTATAATATACGAGCTTAGCCGTTTATATTTCGGAAATAGCAAACAAAAAAAGTATTTTTTATCAAAAGTAGTCATTGCCTTTCGAAATATTCTCCTTGAAAATCAATGCACTTTTGCATTCGTTTAAACCGATCCGAAAAGCATTGCTGCCACTGTATCTCCAGAGGTATCTCCAAAATATGAGTTTTGAATGCCTCAACTGCCTCTTCCGGCGTAGAAAACCGTTGACCACGAAATTTATTCTTCACGTGTCTGAACAAAAAAAAATCACAGGGTGTTAGATCAGGTCTGCACGGCGGATGGTTCATCAATTCAATGTTTTGCCCTGTCGAATGTTCAATTGTTTGAACCGACCTGCGAGAGCTCGCATTGTCATGGTGGAGAATGACCTGTCGTTTTCGGTTTGTTTTCCTTATTTTTTCAAGAACTTTTGGCAAACAAATAGTTGTGTACCGTTCGCAATTGACCGTTTTACAACTCTCTAAAGGCACGGTTGCAACGTGACCGATTTTTCCGAAAAAACAGTCGACCATTTGTTTTGATGTGCTTCAAGCGCGAACAACTTTTGTCGGTTTCGACTCATCTTGGAATACCCACACAGTCGACAGCTGTTTACTATCGGGCTCATACGTATAGATCCAAGGTTCAACACTTGTGACGACTTTATAAATGTTCTTTGAAGCACCGACATTTTATTTTTTGTGCAGTTCTTGGCACTAATTGAAGCGGGTCCTTTTTTGAGCGGTTGTCAAATTATGTGGTACCCAACGTGAACATTGCTTCTTAACGGCTAAATGTTCATGCAGGATCTTATGCACGCTGATGTTACTAATACTTAGTGATGCCCCAATCTCACGGTATGTCACATGACGGTCTTGCATTATCAATTCAGACGCTGCAATAATGTTTTCCGACACAACAACATTTGTGGGACGACCTTCACGAGATTCATCGTCCAAAGAACGCCGTCCAAGTTTGAATACACTATACCAACGATTACTGTAGTTTTTGATGGTTTTGATGGCTTCATCACCATATAAAGAATTCAGTTCGTTGATACATTCTTGTTGAGATAATCCACGCCGAATGTTAGGATAGGATAATAAAACCGTCAAGGTGAATATGTTGTCAAAAATGACAAACTTCACGATGCAATCATCAGATCGGAGGCAAACACTAACAGTGTTGCCAATGCTCGAAATGTAAACGGCTGCTCTCGTATGATGGCCCTACTTGTATTGTCGGTACTGTAGTCGAATTATTAAAATTCAAATAAAACGAAATTGATAATAATATCGCAAGGACGAAATTATAACTAAATTGAAAATAAAACGATATAAGACGTTATATGTGGATAATTATCAGATCGGAGGCAACACTAACAGTGTTGCCGGTTCCCGAAATATAAACGGCCACCCTCGTAACACGAATTGATTGTATTATTAATTGGAAATTATTCAAAATTTTCTTCAAAAGAAAAATTTTTAAAGAAAATATGCTAATGTGTATAAGCTTTTCATTTTTATAATTAACGGTTTCAAAATCCCGTGTGATTATTTGTAGCAATGTGTCTACCTGAATTCTTCAAAAATACCGCCACTAGTTTCCTCTGAAATTCTCTCCCTAATATTGTAACCATTTGAAATTTTTTTATCCATCCTTGATTATGTCTTCTGTTACATGGTAAGTAAAACAGGGGGAAGAGCAAGAACTGTATATTTTTATTGTATGACGTAATTTCAGATAACTTCTAAAATTACTTTACTGCATCGATTCCAGCTACCGGTTTATTGGGAAAGTCATTTTTACAACAGGTGGCACTAGTTCATTTTGCAAGTGCTAAAGTCAAATAATACTAAATTCATTTTGGAAAAAAATCGAGCGACTCGGTGTGATGTCTTAAATTTTATGAAAAATTGAAAATGGAAAGCCGAAGTGGTGGATGCTACCCTCGTATTAATGTTATTTAAATATATTATTTCAACAAATCTTTTACGAGCCGTTTATGCAAGGGGTGCACGTTTCGCATGCCTAATTTTTATAACTTTTTCATTTCACCGACAGAATTATTATAGCCAAAGTAATTATTCAAAAATATGTGTTTGTTTATAAACTACCATAACTGATTGAAAAAGTTTTTTTTATTAGTTTGCGTCGTCGTAAAGTACGTGGGCAAGGTGAAAAGTTCTCGGCCTGACAATGAAAGACTGCGATTTAAATTTAAAAAATTATTTTATTTTTCTACATAATCTCCCTTGAGTTCAACACACTTGGTCCAGCGTTTTTCTAACATCAATATTCCTTCCCGGAAGTGAGTGTCTGGAAGGCTGTCAAAATATCCTTCTACGGTCCTTTCAACTTCTTCGTCGGATGTGAATCGCTTTCCAGAAACAAATTTTTTCGAAGTTGGGAATAGATGGAAGTCTGAGGGTGCCAAATCAGGAGAATAGGGAGAATGGCCGAGCAAATCGTACCTGAAATCCCGCAATTTTCCCATTGTCCTGATGAAAAATTACTTTTTTCTCTTCAAATCAGGCGTCTTCTCGCGAATTTTGGCATCCAGCTCGTCAAGAAGGTGTAATTGTATTGCCTTTTTCAAGGTAATCAATTAACAAAATTCCTTTTGCATCCCAAAACACGCTGGCCATGACTTTTCCGGCAGATGCGATCGACTTCGATTTCTTTGGCGCTGAACCACCGGCGTCTACCCACTGCTTCGACTACTGTTTCGTTTCTGGCGTGTAGTTGTGGACCCATGTCTCATCCATGGTGACAAATTGCCGCACAAAATCGGTCGGATTCTTGTTAAATCGGTCCAAAGAATGCTCCGAAAATCATTTGCGCATTTGCTTTTGATCGACATTCAGCAAATGCGGCACTCATCTTGCGCAGAGCTTTCTCATCTCTAATTCTTTGTGCAAAATGTTTCGCACCCTTTCTTCCGATATCCCCACAGCCTCAACTATCTCGCTCACTTTCAATCACTTATCGTTCATGCACTTTTTCGATGATTTCCAGTGTGGTTGCGGTTTTTGGCCGTTCTTCACGTGGGTCATCTTCGAGGGACGTACGACCACGTTTAAATTCAGCTGCCCACTTTTTAACGGTTGACATCGAAGGAGCAGAGTCCCCGTACACTTTTGTCAACTTCGGATGAATTTCCATAGGGGTTAAACTATCCAAAACAAACAATTTTATAACAGCACGATATTGAAGTTCATCCATTTAAAAAAATAACACGCACGACGTCTACTACAAAAATTCTTGCAAACAAACTACTTGAGAGAACAAGTTGAAAGTTTTCATGTGACCTAAAGACACACGCAGACACGCAGGAAACATAAATTTCTGTTAATTGTAACGCCATCTCTGTGCCGGGCCGAGAACTTTTCACCTTGCCCACGTAACGCGCATGGTGCAGTTAAAAACATTCGTTATGGCGTTTCCATTAAGAATTTTAATGTAATTCAAGTCTTGGTCTGAATATTTTCTAACGTAATAAATCGTCAGTGTTTAACCGATGCATCATAGATTTTCATCCAAATATACTGTAATTATGTACGCCTACAGCTCACTTTTACGCTCGTGACTGACAAAGATGTGTATTTATGAGATTCGTCTTCCGAAACCAAGCAAAACTTTCAAAATCGTGCAAATGTGTTTCTACAACAGCGTACGAGATAATAATAAAAGGGTCGTGATTCCTCTATATCTATCTCTCTCTTTCTAGACGGAAGTAATTAATCGCGGTAGCGTTGTAAAATCACAAAGAGCCACTACCAAATTCTGACGTTTTCATCACTTTTGAGCACTGCAAAGTTATTTTAAGAAAACATTTTAATTTATTATGCAACAGTGATTCTGTTCTTTAAGTGAATGATTAACAATTATTAATTTAAATAATTTTATTACAAATTACTAATCGTTTCAACAAGAACCCGTTTTCAAATGTGAGCTAAAATGATTTAGACAATTTAAAAATACAGGACAATCAACAGTACCAAGTGTAATACTATTATAATAACGGTGCCAATAGTATTTCAAAAAGTTGCAAAGTACTAAATGCAGTACTAAAAGCTCTAAAATATCAACAAGAAAAGAAATTAGAAGAATGATAAAACATGTACAAGATAGACGACAATTAAAAAGCTTATGCTCAGAATCAAATCAAATGCTTCCGGTATCTATCTGAATGTAATAATTCAGACAATTTACTGCATCAATATGATCGATGCAAAATTTGTTACCAAACCACAAAACGATCGTGCCAAATGGTTTCTAAATCGTTCTAAATCCAGAAATTGATAAAAACCCAAAATAAGTATAGAACGTGTTTAAACCTTATAAGACAAAATGGAAAAGGAGATGTGGCGCTTAGAAACCAAAACTTGAGCATATACATGCGAAAGATTATACGAATACACATACCGAAACTAATCGAAGATACAAACGCAAATACCTTAAACCAGGGGTTCCCATGGTATGCCTCGCCAAAACATTTCTACAAACTCGTCGTTAAATCCAAGACTCCAGTCTTTGATTGATTTTTGGTGCAGTATCAAAGATGAGTGTCCAGTAGTGACCAAGAAGGCATTTCGATCATTGATACCGTTTGCCAGTTCTTACCTGTGTGAGTGTGGGTTTTCAGCAGTTGCTGTTATGAAATCTAAATATAGAGATTACCTTAAAATCGAATATAAAATTAGTGTTGCTCTATCAAAAGTAACACCAAGATTTCACGAACTTATCAAAAATAAACAAGCCCATCCCTCTCATTAGAACAGAAAACATTTTTGAAACTCTTATTGCTTGTACCCAATTACGTTTAAAATGACTCTCTGTTTTGTATTAATTAGTTACTATTTGTGTTCTCAAAATAAATGCGATTTTCTTTAGTTTTCGATTTATTTACGTTTTTCTTCTCCTTCTTATTACAATTACTAAAAAAAACAAAATTACCGATAACTATTCACGAAATTCATCGTCCAAAGAACACCGTCCAAGTTTGAATTCACTATAACAACGATATACTGTAGTTTTCGATGGTGCTTCATCACCATATAAAGAATTCAGCTCGTCGATGCATTCTTGTTGAGATAATATACGCCGAAAGTTATGAAAAATAATTGCACAAAAATGTTCATGAGTTGTAATTCCATTTTTTCGCTGACATAAAATTTTCGAATTAATGTCAATAATAGAGCAGCAAGAGAACAGCGAGAGGATAATAAAACTGTCAAATTAAATATGTTGTCAAAAATCACAAACTTCACGATGCAAGCATCAGATCGGCGGCAACACTAACAGTGCTATTAGTTCCTGAAATACAGGTTGGTAGAAAAGTTTTGAAAGCGACACCTATTAAGCAGTAGAGGAATCAAAATTCATACGCCATTTTAATATCTCATGTGTCATATGAACACACTAAAAATTGTATCTCGATCTGTCAATTCATTCATTGTTAGCAATCCATTTGAATTAGACGTGTCGGTGTATCTTTTAACAATGGAAAAAACTGAATATCGCGCTGTGATAAAATTCTTTGTTTTGGAAGGTTTATCAGCAACAGAGATTCATACAAAAATGGTGAACGCGTTAAAGGAATGTGCTTCTTCATTTCCAACAGTACATCGATGGGTTTTAGAGTTTAAACGTGGTCGTACAAGCGCTGAAGATTAACCATGTAGTGGACGACCAAAAACTGTAACAACAGCAGAAATCATTGGGCAAGTACATAATATGGTTAGTGAAGATCCGAATTTGACTAAGCGTGAAATTGCTGATACCATAGGTATCTCAGACGAACGAGTACTCCATATTTTACATGAAGAATTACGTATCAAAAGCTGTTTGGAAAGTTAGTGCCGCGTTCGTTAACAATTCAACAAAAATTGGATCGTAAACGAATTTCTCAGCGTAACTTGGTGCGATTCGAGCGGAATAAAACCGATTTCTTGCGTCGTTTTATAACTATGGATGAGACTTGAATCTACCACCATGATCCTAAATTGAAACAAGAACGATTACAGTGGACTACTGTTGGTTGTTCAACTCCAAAAGAGGTGAAGTCAGGACGATCGGCAAAGAATGTTATGGCATCAGTGTTTTGGGATACAAAAGGAATTTTATTGATTGATTATCTTGAAAAAGGTAAAACAATTAACTCAGAGTATTATTGTAACCTTTTAGATCAACCGGATGAAAAAATTCGTGAAAAAAGACCTGGTTTAGCGAAAAAAAAAATAATTTTTCATCAAGACAATGCGCCTTCACACAAAAGTGTTTTGACGATGGCTAAATTGAATGAATTAAAGTACGAATTGCTTGAACAACCACCGTATTCACCAGATTTGGCTCCGAGTGATTACTATCTCTTCAGAAACTTGAAACAATTCGTTCGTGGAAAGCGTTTTTCATCAAATGAAGAAGCTATTTCAGCCGTGGAACAATATTTTGCAGAGCTTCCAGAAAATCATTACAGAGATGGTATAAAATTATTGGAGGATCACTGGAATAAATGTATTGAAGTTGAGTGAGATTACATTGAATAAAAAAGTAATTTCATTTAAAAATTCACATCGTTTCATTTTTGCTTTCAAAACTTTTCTACCAACCTGTACAAACGGCTATCCTCGTATTACACACCAAGCAAGTACATCGGTTGTGACGTCTACGTTTTATCCACACTTAAATAAAACAAATAATAATAATACAAGGCGATATCACCCACATTGAACAGACACAAACGTAACAGCATATTTATGTGCTCATATTATCCTTAAAATCAATACTAAAACTGCTCGCAAGTTGGTTTTGGGCTGTAAAAGTGACGTATTATCACGAAACTTTTAGCGGACACTGTTTACGCTCACGTTGCTCATTTGAATGCAAAAAAAACAATATAATAACGTTTTTTACGCTTCATCATATTTGAATGAATATTTGTATACTTTTACATCACAGTAGAATCTATATTGAAGAACTGTTTTTTTAAGCACTTCCATAAACTTTATACAACTGTACATTACAGCCTTAAACCGCAAGACACCGAAGATATATATGAAGTCATAAAAACTTGATAACGTAGCTCCTTGCGATGGCATTGTTGGAAATTGTAATTTGTGATTGGGTAGACGAGTAATGAAGGCATTAAACGAGCACATCTAAGAAGCTCTAACAAATAGAAAAACATTTCTAAACGGTGATTACAATTCATAATTCTTTTTCTGCGAAACGCAGTAATGGTAAATTACGTAAGCGAATAGAGACGAGAAATCTATTGCACGTTGCTGCTTATACAATGTATTTCTCAGTCTCTATTATATCAAATTACGAGGGTGAACCAATAATTAGCGAGTTTAGACATGAAAAGACAAACTTTTTGGCAAAAAATTATTTTTTTTCCAACGTATTCTCGTTGAAACTCGTTACATTTAGTCTATCGATATTCAAGTCTTTTCATTCCTTCAGAAAAGTAAGCCTTATGAAATTGTTGGAAAGAAGCTTCAGTTTCAGTGATTAGCTGCTGATTCGACCCAAATCTCTTGTCACCGATGAAAGTTTATAGGTTGTGAAAAACAAGCCTGAAGGGATCAAATCTGCGGAACAAGCTGGATGCAGCAGCAGATCGAATTATAAAGGGTTTTCCAATAGGGACTTGACAACTTTTAATTCAATTTGTGAACGCACCCTTTCACTAATCATCGAACTGTCACTGTCAATTTATTCAGTAAACTTAACATTTTCATCATGGTAAAGTACACGAACGAACAACGTCTGCAAATTATAAAAATCTACTACAGAAATTCGGAGTCGCTGACCGCTACTTTAAGAGCGTTAACTCCGATTTTCGGTCGTAATTCTCGCCCTAGTAGACAGGCAGTAACAAGTTTAGTGCAAAAATTTGAGTCTACATATTCGTTGTGTGATGTTGCCGTGCCAGTGAGACAACGGGTTGGTCGAAGTGTCGAAAATATCGCTGCCGTTGAAACGTCCGTAGCAAATGATCCAAATCAGTCAATTCCACGGCGTTCTTAAGAGTTGGGTATCGCCCAGACCACTTTATGGCGAATTTTGCGTAAGGATCTTGGTTTACACCCATGCAAGATCAAGCTGACTCAAGAATTGAAGCCGATGGACCATTTGAAGCGACGTACGTTCTCCGATTGGGCTCTGGAAAACATGCGCCAAGATGATCAATTTCATCGCAAAATCATTTTCAGTGACTAAGCTCATTTTTGGCTCAATGTGTGTGGTAATCGTTATCGCGCCATGATTACCGATTATTTTTGGCCCGAATTGGAAGATATGGACTTGGACAACATGTGGTTTCAGCAGGACGGTACCACAAGCCACACAGCACACGTTACAATCGATTGATTGAAGAGTAAGTTTGATGAGCGTGTTATCTCAAGAAATGGACCAGTCGATTGGCCGCCTCGTTCGTGCGATTTAACGCCTCTAGACTTTTTTCTTTGGGGCTACGTCAAGTCATTGGTCTATGAAAACAAGCCGACAACGTTGGAAGAGCTCAGAGCCAACATTGAACGCGAAATAGCAGCCGTTTCGGCCGAATTGTGTGGCCGAGTCATCGAAAATTGGGTCCAACGAATCGACCGCTGCAAACGTGCCCGCGGCGGCCATATGAACGAAGTCGAATTCCATTCATAAATGTTTTGATTGTACTTCAACCCGATAATAAAGTTTTTGAAATATCTCAAATGGTCTGCTTTTTCTATTTTGAAAAACAGTTGTCAAGTCCTTATTGGAAAACCCTTTAATTAATAAATTCTTGCTATTAAAACAATCGAAGTGTGTGATCTTTCGAAGACATGTCAAGTTGAAGAAACAAAAGCTTTTGATTGGCATCGCCTTCTTTCATCAGACTCAATAACTACTGATCCACCCTCGTATTATGAAGCAAACGTAATCTTCTACTTTATGCCATGACTATAGTCGTAATTAGTGCGCGATATGTTTGGAATGGACTTCTTTAAGGGCGATAATGTACATATGTCTACATAACAGAATAAAATAAAGATCTCTAATCATGCACAATTAATAATATCTTTAGCAAACTCTGAGTCACGCCGTTACGAATCTCTCCAAACATCAAGGCAAGTACTTAATTCAGTTGTCTGCACCATTTAATCGTCTCTTTGCATTTCAAAATTAGAAACGACACGATCACTGCGCAAACACACCACTGAAATTAAGAAAAATCGAGTATTTGCTTGGACAAGAAAGCTATAAATCCAACTCGGTGTTCGTATTTTTCAGACGAATTCTCATTCAACTGTAACGCTCAATGTACCATAAGAAATTCAAGTGCTCGCATTTAACATAGTAAAACGAACATTGTCTGACCTGATTAGTCAATATTGCGCTCTGTCGGAACTGATTTATTTAACAATTAAGATAGAACAGTCCACGGCTAGTTAAATAAAAGGTAAAGATCAAAGAGATCCGTTGCGACGTACCTAAATACGTATGTATTTAGACCAGTTAATTCATCAAGATTGGTGTACAACTTTTGAATTCGTGCGGGTCGGCGTTTGAGAGAGCTGCATTAGAATTTTCGTATTGGGAAATATCCGTTGGTAAGTGTATTTCGCTATGATTTGACTATGTAGTGCGCTAATTAATTCAGAGTAGCTGTGCCAATAAATTACCCCCGCAATTTAATCAAATTAGCCACTTGGTCTTTTGTAACACGAATTCAAATTTTACTCTAATTAAGCAGAACTATTGTCTGAAGCTCTTTTGTCCAATGTCAACTAATATAGGAAATGAGCGTTGGATTATTTATAAGGGGAGCAATTAGAAAAAAGAATCTGTAATCGAAACAACTAATTGTACACATACATTGCCTGGTAACGTTGAATAGCGACATTTTCTACTCGCGTTTCCTATCTTACAATCCTTATTTATTGAACCCACACTCATATTGTTACCGAACTTCTATTCGGTATTTAAATATTGTCTTTATATTTTATTGGGCGCCTTTAATTAATGTTGGAAATTGTTGAAATGAATGAAATGTTGAAATTATAAAAAAAACCACTAGGACTTTAATCGATATAACGATTTATTATAATTCAAGAGAATGCACGGGCTAGCAATCTGAAATAAATGTGTGACTTCACAAATACACATAAAGATGCTACTCTCTATACAAATAATAATACTGCGAACGATTGGGATTACAAAGAAGGATGCACATACACTATCGGTCATATTTATTTGCCCACCCCAATTTTATGTGTTTCCTGAAATACGGATTATCTTTCGAAAAATCTGTATTATAATTATTCAACAATATTATTAGTGGAAGTAATTCCATATGAATTTCTACGAAAATCTTCAATTGTTTATGAAATATCGTAAAGGTGTCATAAATTGGAAAAATACCATAAATATTATATAGGCTAATCCCTACAGTATTAACAGTTTTACCTGCATTTCCGAAAGGTATTACCAATATCGTGTTATTGTACTAACTAATTACAATATTAGGATGCGTTATTCAAAAAGGAAAATAAATTTTATGTCAGTCATCGTTCTCTTTTGTTGCGAAAACAGTGAAATAGAGAGTTATTGTGAATATTTTAATGCAATGCCGAAGACGAAGGAATTATCTGTTGAAGTGCGTGCTATGATAATTGCTTATCATCGTACGGGTAAAAGTAATCGCGAAATTGCAAAAGAATTACGATTAAATCGCAGAACCGTTGATTATAACGTTAAAAAATTTGAAGATAGTGGTACATTTTCCAACAAAAGAACATCTGGACGACACAAAGCGACGACATCTGCAGATGACCGGCATCTAATACGGATAAGTAGACGTGATAGACGAAAAACAGCACCAGAAATTGCTGCTGAAATGAACAGGGCGCGTGCTAAACCAATTAGTGTGTCCACGGTACAAAGAAGGTTAAGGCAAGCGGGTTTATACGGCAGAATTGCTCTGCGAAAACCACTACTACGAAAACAAAACAAGATAAAACGACTAAATTGGGCTAAAAAACATAAGAATTGGACGATTGATCAGTAGAATAATGTGTTGTGGACAGACGAATCGAAGTTTGAACTTTTCGGTAGTAAAAGGCGAATATTCGTAAGAAGATCCGCAGGAGAAAAAGTACTGCCAGAATGTATTGCGCCTACCGTAAAACATGGTTCAAATGATTTGGGGGTGTTTTGGTGGAAGATCTGTAGGCGATCTCGTCAAAATTGAGGGAATCCTAAGAAAAGGAAGGCTACAAGGAAATTTTAGAAAATAACGCTGTTCCTTCAGGACTAAGGATTCTTGGCGAAAACTTTGTATTTCAACAGGACAATGATCCGAAACACACTTCTAGATTATGTGGCGATTACTTGCGTCAACTGGAAGAGCAAGGGCAAATCTGTATAATGGTATGGCCAGATCAAAGTCCTGATCTGAACCCAATAGAGCTTCTTTGGGAAGAATTGGACCGTGCTCTATCATCCACCACTGTGCTGTGGGAACAACTTCAAGAAGCCTGGGCACAAATTACAGAAGATACACTGCAAAAATTAATTGAAAGGATGCCGCGGTTATGTGCCGCAATTATCAAAAATAAAGGTGGGCACATCGATGAGAGCAAAATTTAATAATAATTAATGAGAAAGTTTTTATATAAGAAAAATGTAACTATTTTATGTTTATTTTACACTATTGTATTGGTACAATAAATAAATTTTCAGTACACATTTAATAGTTTAATAATTTTGGCTAAAACTGAGGGTGGGCAAATAAATATGACCGGTAGGTACATTAGGTCTTCCAATAAGAGGTTTCGTTTAGATATGTAAAAAAAACGAGTATTTTTAAGCGAAATCATCGGACGTTTATTTAATTGTAAAGAGGAGGGTATGCCATTAATAATGGAAAACAATATCAGCCAAATGGCCGCCACGGCTACGCTTGCAGGACCATATTCTTTTCATGAAATTTTTCATCACCAATTCGCACATTTGCGGCTGTATGTCCTCAATAACTTCACGAATTCTCTCTTCGAGGTCCCAATTCGATTGTGGGTCATTGGCAAAGACCTTATCTTTCACGTAGCCGCAAAGAAAAAAGTCTAAAAGTGTTTAATCACAAGATCTCGGTGGCCGATTGTGACTGCCTCTTCCAGAAATCACACGGTTAGGAAACTTTTCGCGCAAAAGAGCGAAGATATCGTTACTTGTGTGGCACGTAGCGCCGTTTTGTTGAAAATAAACGTCGTTCACATCAATATCTCCCAATTCCGACCATACAAAATCATTAATCATCGTTCGATAGCGCAATCCATTCACCGTAACAGTTGCTCCATCCAGCCTCATTGTCGAAAAGTAAGGTCCAATGACCCAGCCAGACCAAGAACCGCACCAAACAGTCACACGTTGAGGATGGAGAGGCTTTTCAACAAAAATTCTTGGCTTTTCCGAGCCCCAAATGCGACAATTCTGCTTGTTAACGTAGCCTCCGAGGTGAAAATGGGCCTCATCACTCAAAATAGTTTTTCGATGAAATTGCGGATCAGTTTGATACACTTCAAGGACCCAATCAGCAAAGACACGACGTTGTTGATGGTCGGTAGGCGTGAGTTCTTGTGTTAACCGAACTTTAAAAGTCTTAAGACCTAAGTCTTTATGTAAAATACGGTGTAAAGTCGTTTGTGGGATGCCCAATTCCAAAGATCAACGAGAAATTGACAAACCTGGGTTTTCCTCAACACTGTGGGCTACAACAGCAATATTCTCAATTGTTTTTGAGTGACGTGCACGAGTTCTTTACATCACTAACTTGTCGCAACAGCTCAAATTTTTCCACCAGCTTCACAATTTCTGGCCGAGAAGGTGCTTCACGGCGACCCAATAGTGTTTAATTTTGCGAACTGGACCGCGAAATTTTCACCATTTTTGTAGTGAATTTTAATAATTTCAATGCGTTGTTGAAGTGTATATCGTCCTATTTTTATTAATGTGTAGTTTTTACTTATCATCTGTCAAATAGTTACAGGTTGATTGAGTCATGACAACTGTTAAAATGCCGGGCTATTGAAAATGAAATGTCTTGGAACACCTTATACAAGCACTCGTTTGATTTGAACATCGCAAAAATCGATGATAATCAGAATCACGTTAGGAGGATATTTCGTGCAGTATAAAACATAAAATTATCAATGATTAAAGAAAATAAATGTCCCAGCATGATCTAAGTAATAAAGAAAACACAACAATATTAACAGTAAAACACACATGCATTTTTTTTCCTTATATTATGTATCTATTTGATGCGTATATGCACTTATATCGTTTTAATACAGATGGTGTCTGCTTCGGACCTTCTTTCACCAAATGCGTTGATTTGTGCACTCACTAATCATTCACTCTTGAATAACACAAAATGAACTAGTCGCTATCTATGGACCTCCGCTTACGGATATCAATATACACTGCAGGCCATAAGTTTGGAATCACTTGCATAAGTTAGGAATTACTTGTGAATATAATGAAAATATTGTAGTGGTTTTAACAAACATTGTAAAAATAAAACAATATTAATATACCAAAACGTTTTATTATAGAATAAGCAGGAAAAAAAGCAAATTTTATTTATTTACATCCACTTATTTTTATTATCAACTAAACGGACTTTTCATCGAAATACCCTCCTTTTGCTTTAATGACGGCAGCACACAATCGCGGTAAACGAGACACTAATTTTGTAAGGGTTTCATTGGGTATATTTGCCCAAGAATCTTGTATAACTTGCCACATGTGAGTCTGGGACGTCGGACACTTTTCACGCACTTTTCAATCCAATTCTTCCCACAACAGCTCTATTGGATTGAGGTCTGGCGATTGTGCCGGCCAAACCATGTTTTGTAAAACACCGTCAGCTTCCTGTTGTTGGAGATATCCTCTACATAAATGAGAAGAATGTTTTGGGTCGTTGTCTTGCATGAATATAAAGTTTTCTCCAAGTAATCTCAGACCGGAGGGCACAGCGTTGTGTTCGAGAATCTGTCTGTAACCCTCCTTTTTCAAAACTCCGTCGATTTTCACCAGATCTCCTACACCAGCCGAAGAAAAACATCCCCACCATTACAGAACCGCCACATTGCGGTAACATTTTTTCCGTAGCAGTTCTTCTTACAAATATCCGACGTCTGGAACCGAAGACCTCGTACTTTGATTCGTCGGTCCATAGTACTTTTTCCCACTGTTCTATTGTCCAATCTTTGTGTAACTTAGCCCATTGTAGCCTTTTTAACATATTTTATTTTGCGGATGTAGAAGCGGTTTGCGAACTGCTACACGTCCCATCAGTCCAGCCGCTCTGAGCCGCCTTTTTACTGTGGTTAAAGAGATCCGAGTTTCACGCTCCCTGTTAAACTCACCGCGGATTTGCAAGGCCGTTAATCTTCTATCTCTTTTCGACGTCAATATAATTGTCTGATCTTCTGCAGGAGTTGTAATTTTTGGTCTTCCTGATCGTTTTCTGTCCGTATACCCTCCAGTAGACTGGTATCTTTTAATTGTATTTTGTACACCTTTGTACGATATCTTCATTCTTTTCGCGATATCCCGTATAGAATCTCCCCGATTATGATGACTAATAATTTCTACACGTTTTTCTAGCGATATCTGCTTTCTCTTCGCCATAATCAAACGATGTTTACTGATTCTACACACTTTTATGTGTCTACACACTTTAAATGATACGAAGCAACTAAAATATTCTCATTACTTCAAAATGTATAAATACTTATAAATATAAAAACTAAATGTAATTACAAAATGTTTATGCGGAAGGGTCTGCAATAAAATTTGTCCATTCCAGGTAATCGTTCATTATGCAGAAATATTACCTGCTCGAATAAATAATACCGCACGCAGAGTTTCCTTAATCTCTGGTTATTTTCCAACTATTAATGCATTTAAAACTACATCTTTTATGTAAAGCTTTATAATGTACTTAAGAATAATCCTTTGTACTTATATCAAAGTAATACGAACGTAACATAGATAAATTTTAATTTTTATGAATTTACTGGAACTGATTCCAAACTTATGGCCTGCAGTGTATCTATAGTTTTTGCAATATCCCACTACTTCTTTGCAGAAAAAATGACTGACGTCTAGTATTACACACATCGCACACTCTGACTTAGATCTTAGACTGCACGCGACTCCCTTCTATCTCTTTATCTAAAAATCTAAATTATACTTTTCATAACTAATTACTATGGTCTTAAAAAGCCACAGAAATGTCTAAAATGTAGCTGATTAAGGGATCGAAGAAAGAAGTAGTAGCTAGGTCAGAACAAATATTGAGTAACATATTACAATTAGGATTAATTACAAATTCATTTCATATAAGAAGAGAGAAGGGAATAATATATAAAAAAAAAACTGAAAAGTAAAATTTGAAATTGACGGAGCCTGTGGTTGATTAACTTAATCACTAAGGTTGATATATAACCCCTTTCCACATTAACTTTTGTAATTCTGTATACGCATTTCGATAACCAAGTTGTAATCATCAGAAGATAACCGTAAAGTGTCGTACCTGGTAAACCACGGCGAAAAATATTGTGATACACACCGTTTGAGTATCCTCCTAGGTTCTCAAACCTAAATGTACACTGTGTACATTTAGGTTCTCAAACGGTGTGTATCACAATATTTTTCGCCGTGGTTTACCAGGTACGACACTTTACGGTTATCTTCTGATGATTACAACTTGGTTGTCGAAATGCGTATACAGAATTACAAAAGTTAATGTGGAAAGGGGTTATATATCAACCTTAGTGATTATGAAAAGTAAAATGTCGTAGACGTTAGATTTTATCACACCTGAGAAAGTAGTTAAATAATAATAGAGAAACAGATAAAAGTGAAACACTCCTCTCAAATACTTGCGAGTGTAACCCTATCCAATTAAGATCATAATATTGATAAAATATTACAGAACTTGCAATATATCACCATCAGGGGCTAACACTGGAGGTATTGATTGCGCTATTTCGTCTCTTCGAACAGCAGATGGGCAATTTGCATGCATTTTAAATAGAGATCGATGTGCTAAGTTACCACTTTAATTTGCCCATTTCTTCGCCGTGCAATCATGAACGCGAAATCCAGATATCGCGTCTCGAAAAGTAACATAAATATCTGTTTGTCAACGCGTAATTGCAATAAATTATTCACCTTTTTTTACAATTTATTAACATGCAGGTAGATACATACATATGTATATAATAAAACGATTTTACATATGGATTGCGAAAAGAATAAAACTTGTCTATAAAGGCATTAGAAATTATATTGATGAAATTACATCGATGAATACGAGGGTAGTTTGACAAGTAGTGAGAATGTAAAAGAAAAACGAATTTTTTAAATACAAAATAATTTTTATTTTTCAATATATTCTCCTAAAAGAGCAATACATTTATCCCAATGCCATTATGCCATTTCTAAAATGCGATTCCGCAAGGCTTGAAAAATACTCATTTACGAAGATGATAAGCTCGTCGTTAGACGAAAATTTCTTTCCACCTAATGCCATTTTCAATTTTGGAAAAAGGTGGAAGTCGGAAGGGGCTAGATCCGGCGAATAAGGCGCATACGGTACTAATTGCAAATGCAACTCGTGGATTTTAGACATCGCAACTGTGCTGGTAGGCGAGGGAGCGTTGTCTTGGTGAAACAGAATCTTTTTCTTTGCCATTCCTGCCCGTTTAGCATGAATTTCAACATTTAATTTTTGTAGAAGTTCTGCATAATATTGTCCGTTTATTGTGCTACCTTTCTGAAGGTAATCAATGAGCAAAACGCCCTTTGAATCCCAAAAAAATTGATGCCATTACCTTGATTGCCGATAAAGTGGTTTTCGCTTTCTTTGGAGGTGCAGAACCACGTTCTAACCATTGTTTCGACTGTTGTTTAGTTTCGAGTATACTGCTATCCAAGTTTCATCGCAAGTAACAAATCGCCTACAAAAATCAACCGGATTCCGCTTATAAAGGTCCAAACACTCGTCGGAAATGCACAAACGAGTGAACTTTTGATCAGTCGTAAACAATCGCGGCACCCATCTTGCCGAAAGCTTGGAGAGGCCCAATTCTTTCGTTAAAATGTGGCGTACGCGTTCTGTTGAAATGTTTACCATGTCTGCTATCTGTCTCACTTTGAGTCGTCAATTTTGCGTAATAATATTATAGATTTTTATAATCGTTTCCTCAGAAGTCACGATTTTGAGTGTTCCAGAGTGCGCTTCATCAACACAGCTTGTTCTACCACGTTTAAATTCATTTACCCATCTACTTATTGTGGCGGACGATGGAGTAGATTCACCTAATGTTTCCCGTAACTCATCTTTTATTTCGGTAGCTTTCATACCCTTAATTACGAAATATTTAATCACCGCACGATACTCGGTTTTTTCCATTTTAACAGCTGTCAAAAATAAACCAATCAACCGATTTATCTAAATATCGGAATGTAAACATACAAATAGGCAACCTAAATTACAGTGCATTTGTTTTACCAATTAGAGGGCCACCTATGTGTCATTCTCACTATTTGTCAAACTATCCTCGTACACCGCGTCTAATTACACTATATTTCTTTCAGATTTATTATTAGAATATTATTTATTAGGGTTTTGTCCTTAGATTTTTTATTCCGAAAAGAATGTACATAAAAAAAGGCCCACTTGAATGTCGGAACACATGATGGAGTTTAATCTTTTGACCACTATTATCTCTAAGTTAACATAATAACCAAGCAACTTAGTATATTAGTTAGACAAAGCTTACTTTTCAGTTTATTCAGTTTTCTAGGTGTTAATTTTTATTTGTTAAAGAGTTTGCGTTTTCTTGTTCAGATTCACTAATCCGCCCAGGATGAACATGAATTTAAAAGTTGCCATCCATTTATCATAACTTCAAATTTTACAAATTCTTAACTATCTAAACAAATCACGATAAACTTCGAGAATCATTTATTCGTCAATTCAATAGTGTTACACTTTTTATAATTACACCATACGGTCATCAACGTTAAAATCAACTATGACAGTTAATAAGCAATTAGTAATAAGTTTCTTTTTCAAACCAACTACCTGGATTTTTTCTGATCAAGTATCGTCTGAGTTCATCGAAGACTATGATGAAAATAGCATAGGGTACAGCAGGTAAAATACAAATTACCTCAATCGGTTCAAATCTCAAAGCGGAATTTATATATGGACAATACACGACAATCCCCGCTAGCATTATTTCAAAAAGAACGCCGAGGTTTAGCACCCAATTGCCCATGCCCTGTTGTAGTAAAGAGAGTCTTCTAGTTTTACATATCAAAACGTCAGCCACTTGTGTTGTAACAATCGCCAAAAAATAGGCGCTGTAACCCTTCTTTTCCAACTTTTTTCTTTCTACGTAAGACCACTCTTGACCGTAAGAGTCCAGAACGGCGTCGTTTGTTTTATCGTCCCAATCGACTCTTAATCCAATCACTCTGTCTATGTAAAAGCCATGTTTAGACATAGTGAAAAAATAAGCCGATAGACCGGCGCAAGCCTGGATAATCCCTATTTGAATGTAAGTGTAAAGAATTAATTTTAGGGTGACTAAACGATCTTTCTTGGGATTTCTCGGCAGTCTTTTCATTATATCCGATTCCGCTTTTTCGTACGCAAGACTTATAGCGGGCCACAAATCGGTTCCGACGTCAATCGTAATAATAGCCATAACGCTCAGCGCATTAGGTATATCGATCATAACGAACAGTAAGAAAGGCACAATTTCTGGTATGTTAGAAGTTAGTAGATACCCCAAAGTTTTCTTCAGATTGTCAAAAATCAATCTGCCCTCTTCGATTCCAGTGACTATAGTTGCAAAATTATCATCTAAAAGTATCATGTCCGCTGCTTCTTTGCTGACATCGGAACCAGATATGCCCATCGAAACTCCTATGTCTGCTTTCTTCAAGGCAGGCGAATCATTTACGCCGTCTCCTGTGACGGCCACTATTTCGTTATTACGTTGGAAGGCCTCCACAATTTGTAATTTCTGCTGAGGACTTGTCCTGGCGAAAACTATTTCAGAATGGGTGTTGATAATATCGTCTAATTCGCTTTCGTTCATAAGTCTGAGCTCCCATCCGGGTATAACGACCGCCGTGCAAGTATCAGCGTCTTCTTTACTAACGGCTGTCACAGATATATTGTTCTTCATGGCAATGTCGTAAGTTGTTATCTTATCAGGTGAAATGATGCCGACCTAAAAATTTTGTACGCATTAGAGTATCAAACTTTCTACACTGAAACTAATCGGTTTCTAAATAGCAGAGCGAATTTATTTAATTCTTCTTTCTATTAGAAAAATGAAGACATATATCTTCCATAATTAATATGTTAGCCGCCGGAATTTCTCTTACGGTCGCACGATCCAACGAAAAATAAAAATGTCGTTCGCCTTGGCTTCCGAGTTGGAATTGTGTCTCTACCACTGAGCATGGACAAGAGGTTTTAAGAGAGGATGAAACATCGGCAAGTGAAGCAACAGTATCAGAGCCGCGGGCCCAGCCCGGAAGCCAGAAAGAAACTGTAGGTAACCATAGCGGCAGTCTGCCGCCAAACAGATTATCGCTAATTAAACTTACTTTCCTTGCAATCGCCATCGCCGTAATCGGATGATCACCGGTCAACATTACCACTCTAATCCCTGCTGTTCTGCATTTTTGTATGGCATCCAAAACGCCCTCTTTGGGCGGATCTATCATTGACATCAATCCGGCAAATCTCAAACCTTCCAAAGGAAAATTGACGATGTTAGTGTCAAATTGATAATTTTTATGGTAGATTCTAGGGTCTAGCTCCAGATCTGCGAAAGCCAACACTCTTTCACCCATGTAACCCATTTCCAGCATGGCTTTTTCAATTGACTTTTCATAATTAGCTATTGAAACGTTCTTGTCGTTCAGTACAATGGTTGAACACCTTTCCAATATTCTCTCTGGAGCACCTTTCATGACAAGCACATAGCTGCCGGCACTCCTTAAATGTACGGAGACCTGATATTTATTCGTAGAGTTAAACGGAATCTCGCAAATCTACGAATGATTTATTTTCATGTGATGAAGAGTATTGCGTCTATATATTTACCTTCGGATTTTTCTGTCTCCTCTCTGGTATGTTTCCTACGACCCTCTCCATAGCTTTGAAAACAGCTTGTTCACTTGCGTCTCCTATAATCCTTCTATTTTCCATTGGCAAATCAATGTCTTCGCCGTGATAGTCAGCCTTACTGCACAGAACACCAACTCTGCATAATATTTTAAAAGCGTGTGTCGGAATGGGTCTGTAAGTGGTCGACAGCACGTCTAGGATATGATGATCATAGTACATGTGCGAGACTGTCATGCGATTTTGCGTTAAAGTTCCCGTTTTGTCAGAACAAATAACACTGGTGGAACCCAAGGTTTCTATAGCCTGCAAGTTCTTTACCTGTAAAATGACAATATTGCGGATATCTCTCAGAGGATTCTAGGCATAGATACGTAATATATGTATGTATTTATATGTATTTAAAACATTTCACAGTAATTGTTCAATATTTTTTCTTACCAAGCAATTCTTCTTAGCCATTCTTTTGGCAGTCAACGTAAGACACGCTGTTAAAGTAACCATAAGTCCTTCAGGTACATTGGCTACTATTATAGCTATACAAAAAATAAATGCCGTAAAGACGTCATAGCCCAAGACCAAAGAAGCCGTGAAACACATTATCCCTATTGCAAGCGCCATGCAAGTTATAAGCTTTATAAAAAGCTTCAGTTCCTTCTTTATATTCGTATCGCCTGCCACGAGCACCGAAGTTAAGCCAGCTATGTGACCCATAAGAGTATTCTTTCCAGTAGCGATAATGATGCCGTAACCTTTAAAAGCACTCGTTTTGTTACGTAAAAGAAACACATATAACTTTAATTACCCGATCCTTCGACAACGTTAGTACCGTAAAAAGCCAAATTTGCTGTTTCTAAGGGATTCGGATCTGTACAAGTCGGTAACCTAGTTTGAGGTTCCGATTCACCCGTTATGGAACTGTTGTCCACCTTCAACACATTGGCGCTTATAATACGCACATCGGCTGGAACGCAATAACCAGCTTTCACGTGCACTAAATCGCCAACTACCAGCTCTTCGCAAGCAATCTCGGCATATATGCCATCCCTAATGACGAATGCACTTTTGGGTAACATCTTTTTAAAACCCTCCATAACCAGATTGTTAGCTGCTTCCTGATAGAAGCCGAAAAATCCGGTGACTAATATAACGGTCACTAGAAGCCCAGCTGTAATTATACATACAGTTCGTTATCAAATATATTTTGCATACTATTTCTGTTTTAAAACTAAACGTTCAATACATTGTTTGATTTTTAAATGCACTGGAGGTGTTCAGCAAAGGGTTTTATAAGAAAGGAAGTTAAGATTCTAGAAGAAATAAATTTCTAACATATTAACAATTACTCTTTTGTTATTGTTCGTTAATTTCGAACATGCGTTCTTACGGAAGACAAGATATATCTGCCGTTAATTTAGAAACACGAAAAATATTGTTGTATTGATTCGGTCTTTAGTTGATGAACTAAAGACCGAACATATCGATAAATACGTAGATTGTTTAAATTTCCACTTGCCTTTTTTTAATTATTACACATTTTAAATAGTTATGTCGCGAAGGATTGCCAAATTAAGAGTATTAATACTTACCTAAATAGAGTTGGTCCCTTGCCATAGCGCCCGTACTTACGTGGGTCATTATAAAACTGAAAATGCTCAGGAAGGCGCCAATCCACAACAGAATATTAAAACCTCCGAATAAGTAACCCGCCAACACTAACCACCTTGACTTAGCGGCTGGAGGAATTAAACAATTGGGACCATTTATGTGCAGCAACCTAGCTGCGATCCATCCACTCAAGCCAGTTTCCAAATCGGTAACATATCTGTCAAAAAATATACGTTTCTAACATGCTTATTTCACAGTACTATTCCTACAATTCAAATGTAAAACTAATAGAGGTCCTACACATTTCATATGGTTTTGATTTTGCAAAATGAATTGAAAATGAATAAATTATTTGCAAGTTGGGTGCCGCATTTTTTAACTGTGGTCCACGAACGTGAATAGTAACACGTTCCACATTTAGAGGAGTAAGAACGCGATACCAAAAACTTTTTGGTGCCAAGTAGTAACGGTTGATGCAGCCCGGATACACCAATCGTACACCTGAAGTGAAGCAACAATCGAAACAATGGACTGAGGCTGGCATAAGTGCTCTGAGTAAAGTAAAGACAGTACACTAGGCTGGAAAGGCTACGACTACTGTCTTTGGGATTGCACTGGGACTGACTTCAATATCGACGGATTAAATCTACTACAAGGCGATGCCTTTGAAAAATAAAAGTTTTTTTGTCAAAAAGTTTGGTATTCTTATATAGGCTCTTAATTACTAATTCGCCCCGTAATTTTGATATTTGGCCCTGACCAGACTTTTCAAGAACAGCTTCACGTACTTGAGAAACACGTGCACTTCAAGTAACACAGTTGACATTAAATGTTATAATTTAACGACAACATTCTACTGAGAAAGAGGCGAGTTTGTCCAATGTTTTTCTTCTGTGAAATGTTAACGCTATAGGAATTAAATCGGGATTAAAGTTAGTTAGAAAGTAAATTAATACGACTTACTTCAACTGTAACTCCTCCAAACTAATCATATGATCGTCAATTTCTATGTCTTTTTTAATATCTTCTATATTGTCAGATCTCCTTATGACTACATTTTTCTCACTAAGAGTTATACTCGCCAAAGATTGTATAGATTTTGCCATTATTTAAATATTTGCTGTATTTTCACTTTGATTAATATTCGTCAAGATTCGTTTGACAGTTGATTGAATCATAGTTTACTTGCTAACTTGATAAAGGACGATATTAATGTTACACTTTCTATCATAATATAAAATGTATTCCTTTGTATTTGATATTTCGAACAAAAGAGAATAAAACTCTCAGTTTTTATTAACGACGTTTCTCCTTTTTAGAGTTATTTATTTTTTTTTTCTTTTAACACTTATTTTATTATTTTTTTCCTATTTAGCACTGTAAGTTAACAATTACACAAAGAATGTTAAAAGGAAATAATAATAATTTGAAAAAGGAGGAACTACCGTCCTCCGAAACGTTGTTAATAAAAACTAAGTATTTTATAACCCACTTCTAGTCGAAATATCCAAATACAAAAGAACAAAATTTATAGTTAGAATAAAGCGACCAATAACAATCGAACTGAAAAGTCCCCGGTCTACTATAGTAAAACACAGTTTTTTGGCAAAATTCGATTTTATTATTCAACATAGTTGCCTTCGAGGGCGATACACCGATTATAGCGTTCTTCCAACTTTTCGATACCATTTTTGTAGTACGAATTGTCTTTAGCCTCGAAATAGGCCTCAGTTTCGGCGATCACCTCCTCATCCCTGCTAAATTTCTTCCCGGCGAGCATTCTCTTGAGGTCTGCAAACAGGAAATAGTCGCTGGGGGCCACATCTGGAGAGTACGGTGGATGGGGAAGTAATTCGAAACCCAATTCACTTAATTTGGCCATTGTTTTCATTGATTTGTGACACGGTTCATTGTCTTGGTGAAACAGCACTTTCTTCTTCTTCATATGGGGCCGTTTTTTTTGCGATTTCGTTCTTTAAACGGTCCAATAACGCTGTATAATAATCGCTGTTGATGGACTGGCCCTTTTAAAAATAATCTATGAAAATTATTCCATGCGCATCCCAAAAAACTGACGCCATAACTTTTCCAGCTGACTGTTGCGTCTTTCCACGCTTTGGAGCCGGTTCATCGCGTGCAGTCCACTCGGCTGACTGTCGATATTGGACTCTGGAGTGTAGTGATGAATCCATGTTTCATCCGTTGTCACATATCGACGTAAAAACTCGGTTTTATTACGATTTAACAGCTTCAAATACAACTCAGAATCATCAACTCGTTGTTGGTTTTGATCGAATGTGAGCTCGCGCGGCACCCATTTTGCACAGAGCTTCCGCATGCCCAAATATTCATGCACGATGTGTCCAACACGTTCCTTTGATATCTTTAGGATGTCAGCTATCTCGATCAACTTTACTTTACGGTCATTTAAAATGATTTTGCGAACTTTTTTGATGTTTTCGTCGGTGACAGCCTCTTTTGGTCATCCATTGCGTTCGCCGTCGTCGGTGCTCATTTCACCACGTTTAAACTTAGCATACCAATCAATTATGGTTGACTTTCCTGACGCAGAGTCCGAAAACTCCTCATCAAGCCATGCTTTTGCTTCAACGGTATTTTTTCCCTTCAAAAAGCAGTACTTTATCAGCACACGAAATTCTTTTTTTTCCATTTTTTTAAATAACAAAAGTAGCTTCACTCTTAACGCAATATCTCAGTAACTAATGGTCGGATTGCTGTCAAATTTTGACACGTTTCGTTTGAAGGTTAGTACTATCTAAAGAACATATGGATTTAATAACAGTAACGCCATCTATATGTCAGACCTGGGACTTTTCAGCCGACCTGGTATATAAAAAAAAGAAAAGAATATTAACATACTCAATGAGAGTAATAAAATTTGATAATGAAGTAAATACTACTGTAAAAACGCGTTCGAAAAGGTCACGTACAAAACAGAGTTTTATTTCAAAAATAAGTATTGTTTCCCCCCGTCGTTTAGCCTTCAGAGTCAGCCTGTATGCAGCCACTGATTTACAATAGTTACGCTGAGTAAACTCTATTTTATACTCTGGTTACCATCTATGTGGCAGACCAAGAACATTTTACTTCACCCTCGTACATGTTAAGTGTTTAAAATGTCTCTTCAAGCAATTCTTCTGAAGAAAAGACCATTTATAGCTTAAAGATTTTTCTAAATATATTGACGTCTGGCGTTTATAACTGCGTACTATTTGAGATATCAATCAATCTATCCCCGATCCGCACAGCCTCCGCGCGGCAATGAGGTAGAAGTTGTCATTAAAACATTGATCGATTAGGCTATGAGGATCAACTCTATATCCTAATCAATGCCGAAGAAGTACAAAGACAAATACGGTTCACATAAAGGTGAAATTGACAAAACAAGATATTGAAAGTCCTTACTTATTGACACATTACTTGAAGTATAAAAAATGTCGAATTTTCTACCATTTAAATGCAAATTTCCAAATAAAAAAATTTTCCTGAGGAATTGTAAAATACATGTTGCAAAACATCGATCTATTCCGTCTTCTTCCTATAATTAATTCCTAACGGAGATTCGTCTTTTCCAGCTAATGTAGAGAGATTAAAATTGCATATAATTTCAAAGTGAGTACAGGAATATGTGATACAATTGTGAATACACACATATGTATATTCATCCAAAAGATATATACGAACTCGTGCATATCTAAATAATGAATCCGTGATGATACACAGCAAAAGGTATGTAATGTGAAGGAGGTCAATATTCCAGCATGAAGGAAGAATGGGATAGAAACATGAATGATGAAGGAAGAAATAGAGGAACTCTTCGACATCGGCAAATATATACTGTTAGGTTCATTAAAGTACGTAACGTTGAAACGAATCACCTCGGGCCAAACGCGACTAGTAAGTCTGTATAAGAAGAAGCTACATGCCCTGTCTGCTTGCACTGACAGAGCTGTACAGTTATAACCGCTGTACATATTTGGAAACGAAACGGAATTTCGTGCAAAATAGGAATTGCAATATGAGAGCAGTTCGCCAAAGGAATAAGGACATGAGAAAATGGCGTGAGAAAATAATCTTGCCCACCATTTATTCACGATTTATGATCAAATACCAGTAAGTATCTGTAATCAAATGTAATAAACAGGATAAGATTAAAACGACAAGATATTATTAAGGTTGAAAAAGAACGTCATAAATTTCTCCTCAATCACCATCGTGTCGATGAATTAATTATTGCCAAATGACTGAAAAACAAAAAATAGCATTTCAAATTTTAACAAAAGAATGAGAAAAATAGAACCAAAAACCATATGAACGTCGATCTTTTATGGATCTATCGATAGTAATGCGTTCGTTTTCTTTTCGTTCAGCTTTTACCTTCTTACGACGGGAGCAAGACTCGATTACTAACACCATCATTCGGAGCATTATATTCTGTCATCTTGTGTCATTTTTTTTCATGATGTCAGGCAAAATTTTAGCTAAATTTGATTTAATAGCTTCAGCAGTGTGAGTAAAGTGTCTAAATTGAAAATAGTACCTTTTAAACTATTGAACTGAGTTGGTATGTAATAAACTTGGAGTTAGAATGCTCCTTGCAACGAAACAATTTATCACTAAAACGAACAATTTAAAAGTGGTGATATGAACATCAAATACGTTGTGCGACCCAAATCATCAAAATTGCAGTCACTCAAGAAGTGATCAATGAGCATATCTACTGAATTCGTACACCACATTAACATGTAATATTGACATGTCTAAATTAACAGTAAAATGTGTGAATCGTGGTTAAAAAAATGAAAGGATGCAAACTTGAACTGATAATTTGAAACTGTTTAGGAAGATTTGTTACGACTAATGAAACTTGCCCGGCTTTTTCACTAACTCATTGAATCCAAAAGACAGCTTCAACAACATAGCTCACTCCAAAACATCTCTCGATATTTCTCGTACCTTTACATTAAAGAGATTTTAAAGATTTTAGCATTCGGGAAGCTCACCAGCTCTCAGATGGTAACCATAAACCAGATTCTGATTTTCCTAATGAACCTATAATGGCTGCTAGAAACGACTGAAACGTTTTAGTTGTGGTAAGGTTGTTACAATTCTTGTTTATTGAAATCCTACGTTTTAAGCTATTGTTACCGATCCTTTATTTAGTGTTTAAATGATATCCTTGTCTTTGATTAGGCACCTCTAATTAAGTTTGGAAATTATAAAAAAATACAAGGACTCGGAGTGACGTAACGCCGTCTAACAAACTGAAATACACATGTGACTTTATAAATAAACGTAAAGATGTTACTCTCCATACAAATAACAATGCTCATGGAGATTGGGATTACGAAGAAGGATGCACATATATAAACACATATTTAATTTGATATCGCAAAAATCTCGTTAAATATTTATACGTTCTCAATGATAACCAGAATCACGTTAATAGGATATTTTTTCCAGTATAAAACATAAAATTAACAATGATTAAAGAAAATAAATATCCCAGTGTGATCAAAGTAATAAACAAAACACAACGATATTAACATTGAAATCCACAAATACAATTTTTACCTTATACTATCTATTTATTTTATGCGTATATGCACTTATCGTGTCTTAATACAGGTAGCTCTGCTTTGGATCCTCTTTCACCAAATGCGTTTATTTATATCAGGTTGTTACATACGAAATGTTCGATTTTGTAAGGAATAAAAAAAGTCTAAATTTAAAAAAATACAAATATTTATTCTGTAAAATAGTCTCCATTTACATCAATAGTTTGTTGCCAACGGCCTGGAAGCTGAAAAATTCCCTTTGAAAAGAAATCTAGGTTTTGACGGCTGACATATTGCTCAAACACTGCTGTTACAGACTCCCGGTCAGGGAAGTCCCTATTTTTTAAGTGATTGTCTAAACTTCGGAAAAAATGAAAATCAGTTGGCGAAAGGTCAGATGAATAAGGTGGGTGAGGGAGAATTTCGTAACCAAATTCCGAAAGTTTTTGGATTGTCTGTCGTGCAACATGAGGTTTTGCATTATCATGAAGAAGTATGGGTCCATGTCTATTGACTAGTGAGGGCTGCAAGCGGCTCAATTTTTCATGCATAGTTTCCAGTTCGGCACAATAGGACGCTGCCGTGATGGTTTCACCAGGTTGCAAAAATGAATACTGAATAATACCTTTACTGGTCCACCATACAGTCACCATAATCTTTCGCGGGTGAAGTGATGCTCGTGCATGCTGTCTTGGTGCTTCACCTCGATCTAACCATTGTCCTGACCGTCTCCGATTATCATAAAGTATCCACTTTTCGTCACACGTTACCACTCGATGAAGAAACGGTTCAACTTTCTGTCGATTAGCCAAAGAGGTAGCCACCTCTAATCGACGGAGCTTATTGGCTTCCGTTAACTGGTGCGGCACCCATCGATCGAGTTTCTTCACTTTGCCAATCGAAGAAAGGTGACGACTAATGGTGGCAATGGACACTTGAAATGTTTCTGCAAGGCTACGCACGGTGCTACGCGCATATCCGCGAGGCTCATTTTCCAAATCAAAATTTCCCTCGCTGAATTTTTTAAACAATCGCCGTAATGTGCGTTCATTACACGTGGTTTCACCGAACGTCTGACTAATTTCTCGCGTTGCTGCAGCTGCATTTAATCCCTTTTTAAATTGAAAGAGGCAAATTGCCCGAATATCTCTTGCCGACAGCATTTCCATAGGCGAGACAAGGACAGGTGTATTAATCTTTCCAAGACATGGAACAGGTACACACTTCAAAATATTCAAAAATTTTCTACAAATACAATAATAATTTTCACCAAAAACATACACGTCTTCACACAGGTGCGATTCAGTTCAGACTGAAGGAAAAAACGGACGTTACATTTGTAACAACCTGATACACTCATTAATTATTCGCCGTCGAATAATACTAAATGAATTAAACGCTGCCTATGGATCCCTGCTTACAGAGATTAATATGTATAGTTTTCTTTTGCTAGCCGGCACATACACTAACTAATTATTTAGCAGTATGATCTGGTTTAATCCAAACCGTAGACTGTCCGTGAATCTGCTGATTGATTAGAATTCCCCGTCTATTTATATAAATGCAGATTTTATTACACACAAAAGGATTATCCTATTGTCCGCACACCTTCCTCTCTACAGACGAGTAATTGTTTTATTATATGCACATGGCTCACAATTGTACACGCCTGGTTCGTTAGTGCACATCATAAACGGAGACAATATACGTAATAGATGGAATAGCTATACATTGAAAAGAACTATTCTAAAGTATAATTAAAGGGTTATATAAAATAAAATAAATGATCTTTGCGCTCCTTTGAAATTAAGCAGATTACTATATAAAAATGGAAAACCTATAATATAAAGAAACCAAATATAAATGCATATCGACATTGCATTTATATTCTTTGCATAGACGAAACCTTTCTAAAAATTTATAATACATTAAGGAAAAATATAAATAAATATACCTAAATAATATTATATAAATACCACAATGTGTTCGTTTTAATTAAAACCCCTGTTCTGAAAATTAATATATACATTTACAACCATGCTCAAATGTATTAGACACCTTACGAATTTATGTACATACATACATATATAGTTCATATAGTTTAGTCAAAAGAGAGGTGAGGAAAATAAAACTGTTGTGAAAATTATGTACAAAATGTTATTTAGTAATATAGTACAATTTATCAATATTTTGTCGCTCCGCCCTTGGCCTTAATGACAGCTCGCACTCGTCGAGGCATACTTGCTACCAAATTGTAACACTCTGCCGGTGGTATTGCAGCCCATATTTCGCGAATTTTTGTTGATAATTCTGCTTTTGACAGGCATTTATGTTCCGTGATCTTAGTTTTTAAGATACGCCACAAATTGTCAATGGGCGACAAATCGGGACTTTGTGGCGGCCAATCCAATGCCTCCACTGTGTTTTCCTCGAACCAACACATTACGGCTCCCGATTTGTGGCAGGGCGCATTATCTTGCTGAAAAAAGTATTGTGGAATATCCTGGTCGAATAGTTTTAGCACAGACGGTTCTAATACTTCCTCCAACATGGCTAAATAGCGTTGGCTATTCATCCGTCCATCGCACAGGTACACTTCTCTAACTCCGTATACAGACACACAACCCCAAACCATGATACTACCACCTCCAAATTTTACTGTGGGAATGATACATTGTGATTCATAAGCTTCCCTTTGCCTACACCGAACGTGTAGCGTCCCAGGTAGTCCCCAAAGCTGCCAGGCAAAAGAAGAAAGTTAGCACTTAGACAGGATTAATTTTGTTTAATGTTACATGTAGACTGAATTGCATACAACGATAAGAATATTAGTCATGAAGATGTACTTACATACCTCGATATTCGATTCATCAGACCAAAGAATCTTCGACCACTTCTCGATTGTCCAATTTTCATGTTGTTTGGCCCATAAATACCGATTCTTTTTATGAGCGTCAGTTAAAAGCGGTTTACGTCGCGCTTTACACCGTCGTAAACCACGAGCTGTTTCGACGATTTTTTCCTATCACTGGAGCCAGTCTTTCTAAAATTCTGTCTTCTCTAATCGAGGTACAGGGTTTTCTGCCACTTTTTGGTCTGTTAACAAACGACCCACTCTCCTGATAGCGACTAATGGTTGTACGGATTGCACATCGCGAACATTTCTTTTCTTTGCAATTGCAGCTATTGATAACTTCTGGGAATGCAGTAGCACTATTTGGGCGCGTTCCCATACCGACAACTCGCGTGTTTTAGGCATTTTGTTTCAACAAATAACTGACACAACGTGAAAAAATAGGATAATCTAATTGATCTCTACCACAAACTCACAAACGCACGTTGCTCACACACTGCTAGAATGACACTAAATTTCTAAAATCCACAATTTCCCATTTCCACCTATTCTTTTCAATAGGGGATTAACTAGGGTGTTCAAAAACGCATTTCTGTAAATACGATTAACTATTTTGACGGTTAATTTCGGTCAGACTTGGATAATACTGAGAATAAGAGTTTTTACCTGGGGTGTCTAATACATCTGAGCATGGTTGTATATTTGGAAAACACAAATTAAAATGCATCTCAATTTAAACGGAATTAAAATAAAAATATATTCAGAAAATAAAGATATTTTTTTCAAAAAATTACGCCTACCATTACAAACTAGAGAGGAAAAATTAAAAGTTCAAAAATTCAAACTTTTTCAGTCGACCAGAACGTTCTTTGCCTTGCACATTGAAATCACCACTTTTGAGTTGTCGAAACCACGCCTCGCATGTTTTTATGGTTAGAGCAAGTTCACCGTAAGTTTCTACCAGCAAACGATGACCTTTAGACGCATTTTTTCATTTGATTAAATGAGAAAGTAATGCGTGCCGCAACGGCACTTCTCAATTACGAAACTCGACATTTTCAAGGAGGTATAAATTTATGACAGTGTTACTTTTGCAAAATATAACGTGTACGGCTTTGAAGCTTGATATCTGTAGAATAAAATGACATATATGCCAAATCATAACATTGCATACTAAACCTGGCGACATCTGTTAGAAAAACCGGTAACGACTTTCTGGTTCACCTGGTAAAACCCTTTTAAAAGGCGATTTCGATGTTATGACAAGTTAGATAATTCACTGATATATTTATTATACATTTATTTTGTCAGACAATGGTGGTTTTTTCAACCTACATAATTGCAACATAATTACAAACGAAAATCAAAATATCAAAAAAAAAAAATTTCTAAGCATCAATCTCCTCTGTCAATTAGTTATCGTCTGCAAAATGACGTCCTTTGGAGTGCTTTTTTCAAAATGAAAAGAATTTGGAAAGGGCCACACCTATATGAGGATAGTTTGACAAGTAGTGAGAATGACACATAGGTGGCGCTCTAATTGGTAAAACAAATGCACTGTAATTTAGGTTGCCTATTTATATATTTACATTCCGATATTTAGATAAATCGGTTGATTAGTTTATTTTTGACAGCTGATTGAAAAAGAAGCAACACGTCGTTTTGTTAAAATGGAAAAAGCAGAGTATCGTGCGGTGATTAAATACTTCGTAATTAAGGGTATGAAAGCTACCGAAATAAAAGATGAGTTATACGGGAAACATTAGGTGAATCTGCTCCATCATCCGCCATAATAATTAGATGGGTAAATGAATTTAAACGTGGTCCAACAAGCTGTGTTGATAAAGTGCGCTCTGGAGCATCCAAAATCGTGACTTCTAAGGAAATGATTATAAAAATCCATAATATTATTACGCAAGATCGACCACTCAAAGTGAGAAAGATAGCAGACATGGTAAACATTTCAATAGAACGCGTACACCACATTTTAACGAAAGAATTGGGGCTTTCCAAGCTTGCGGCAAGATGGGTGCCGCGATTGCTTACGACTGATCAAAAGTTTACTCGTTTGCGCATTTCCAATGAGTGTTTGGACCTTTATAAGCGGAATCCGGTTGATTTTTGTAGGCGATTTGTTACTTGCGATGAAACTTGGATACACTATAGTACACCCGAAACTAAACAACAGTCGAAACAATGGTTAGAAAGAAAGCGAAAACCACTTTATCGGCAAACAAGGTGACGGCATCAATTTTTTTTTCCTTCAGAAAGGTTCCACAACAAACGGACAATATTATACAGAACTTCTACAAAAATTAAATGTTGAGATTCGTGCTAAACGGCCAGGAATGGCAAAGAAAAAGATTCTGTTTCACCAAGACAACGCTCCCTCGCATACCAGCACAGTTGCGATATCCAAAATCCACGAGTTGCATTTCCAATTAGTACCGTATGCGCCTTATTCGCCGGATCTATCCCCTTCCGACTTCCACCTTTTTCCTAAATTGAAAACGGCACTAGGTGGAAAGAAATTTTCGTCTAACGACGAGCTTATCATCTTCGTAAATGAGTATTTTGCAAGCCTTCCGGAATCGCATTTTAGAGATGGCATAAGGGCATTGGTGCATCGTTGGAATAAATGTATTGCTCTTTTAGGAGAATATATTCTTTTCCATTCTCACTACTTGTCAAACTACCCTCGTATTATGTGGTGGTTGGTTCAGTTTGAAGAAGTTACACTCGGGCAGAATGTTTTGGACTTTGATTGTCTTATGAACTCCCACATTGTTATGAAGAAGGGGTTCTTTATGACACAAACCAATAAGTAATTTTCTTAACGTATTAGCATAGACAACTGTTGTTACTGTAGTCTTCTTTGGCACGTATCTAACGGAAATAAACTTCTGCTCGGTCACAAAAAATGGTAGATATTTCTTCTAGTTCCCCTCGTAGAAGGCTCTAAAAGTCTTTTGTTATTTACGTTTACAAAAATTTTTTTCAAATTACCCTCTAACCACTAATTACTTCAACCATTCTTAAAGCAATAAATTCTTTGAGATTTTTATCTCAGCGCTACCTGTTCTTGTTTGTACACCCATATGTTATTAAATATTACATTTAATAAGCTATTTCAGCGAAACACACTAAACTTGTATATTAATTAAGCAAAGCGCCGATAAGATCGAAATGTTTTTGTGTACGAGCGTATGGGCGAGGTTATCTACGTCCCCCTGGACTATTACAATACATCGTTGCACCAATCTCGGTTGGCAAATCGCGCGCGACTTCACACGAAGAGTCCTTTTGTGTTTGTCCTTATCGCTTACACGTACATACATACACCGTCTCAAACAAATATTCATGTTTTCACTTTATTCTGTGTGGTACTGCTCGATTGAGCAGGTCAAGTATACAAGGTGGTCCAACATATTGGGGCGTTGTTTTTAACTCCCTTTTTAGATTATGGTGTCAATTAAACTAGTAATAATTGTTTTTATAGTGTTAATAATATTATAGCTGTTGAACTTCATTTTAAATCGCTGTTAAATGGTGTTTAATGTAATTCTTAAAACGACTTATAAGAACGTCGAACAATAAACAAATTGTCTATACCAAAACGATTTTGCACGAGCTTGTTTTAATAAGTCCACCTTTGTCTTTACACCAAAGCAGATTTTGCTCTAACAAGCTATAGCTTGGATTATGTTTTAAACACCAAAGTGCTTTCATTCAGAACATAAACGTGTTGAAATAACAAGATGTGTTTCTATTCGACTCGAAATCATTAATTCTTCAAGTAATCCTTCATATTTAAAGTTTATTAAATATATGCATTTTGTATAATAATGCGACTGAAAGAGACTACATCGAGAAAAAGGGAAAATCCGTTCCTTTCTGAAAGAAAAACTACAGTTGGAACTAATTTTTCTGGTTTTTCCTCAACTGTTCGTAAAGATTTCCAACAATGACGCATAAAAATTTGAGATTGCTCTTAATTATGTTTAGAAAGATGCAGAGTTTTGGAATAGTACAGTTGTTCTTACCGATGAAAAGGCATTTCAATCGTAAAATGATGGATTTGTTCGTATATATAGGCCTCGAACTACTAGACTTGAAGAAGTGGTTAACAACATAAGAGGTGATTTTCTGTAAACGTTTTGGCCTGGATAAGTATTTGTATTTACAAATGATTGCATGTGACATATATTAGGTGGGCAACTAAGTTCTCGCTGTTTTTTTGATGAAAATGCAACTTTATTGTGAAAAAATGTTTACAAATGAATCATTCAAAATATTGCCCATCGCTAGCGACAACTTTTTCCCATCTTTCTGGCAGAGCTCGAATACCGTCACGGTAGAATGATGATGTCTTTTGAGGCTATCCACGAATCAAGCCATTTTGAGATGTCTTCATATGAGCGGAACTGCTGATTAGCCAGACCATGTGCCATCGAACGGAACAAGTAATAATCGGACGGCGCAATATCTGGGGAATATGGCGGGTGGGGTAGGACCTCCCCATTTGAGCGTTTCTAAGTAGATTTTAACGGGTTTGGCAACGTGAGGCCGAGCGTTGTCATGCTGTAGAATCACTTTTTTGTGTCTCTGCTCGTATTGTGGCCGCTTTTCGCGCAGTGCTCGGCTCAATCGCATCAATTGAGTTTGATACCGTGCCCCAGTGATGATTTCGTTCGGTTTCAACAGCTCATAATAAATAACACCGCCCTGGTCCCACCAAATACACAGCAAAACCTTCGCAGCGTGAATATTCGGCCGAACCGATGACGTAGAAGCATGACCAGTCAGTCCCCATGATTTTGTTCTCTCTCTGGGTTGCTGTAATGAATCCATTTTTCATCACCCGTAACCGTAACGATGCGATGAAGAAAACCCTTCCTTTTTTGCTGCTGGAGCAGTTGTTCACAGGCGAAAAAACCACGCTCAACGTCTCTTGGCTTCAAATCATAAGGAACCCAAGTTCCTTATTTTTGAATCATTCCCAATGCATGCAATCGCTGGAAAATGGCTTGGCGGGTAACTCCAATGCTGAAGCAAGCTCTTTTTGCGTTTGGCACGGATCCTCATCGAGCAATGCCTCCAATTCAGCGTCTTCGAAGGTTTTTGGTCTTCCTTCACGCGAACGGTCGTCAACATCGAAATCACCGGCTTTGAAGCGACGGAACCAATCACTTGTTTCACTTAGAGCAGCATCTCTGTAAACTTTTTGGAGTTGTCGATGCTCTCCAGTCGCCGTTTTCTTCGAATGAAAGAAGAAAAGCAACACTTCCCGCAAAATCACTATTGTGTCAAAGCGGTTTGTTTACCATATGTCTAAGCTTGGCTCATGACGTTTTGGTTATGTCACAATCGACCAGCACTTACTACTGGAGCCATCTCTTGAAAAACAGCGAGAACTTAGTTGCGCACCTAATACAATACATGTCCTGTGACTAAAATATCTATATGTCAATGTACTTTAAAAGAGAAGATTAATCTATGGAAAAAGCACAAAAATTTTCCATAAGAGTATTTTACGCATATCGATACTATTCGAAAAATACCCTTTTCAAATTCGTTTCTGCGTTCGCGATTGCTTCGATCAGATATTGCCTTTTTCATATCTGTCGTCGTTCTTTGCCCAGCGTATCGAATTTCATACATCTATTTCTCTTGAGCTTCTAGTATACAATCCTCACGTCGCAACTTAGATACCCCTCTCAGGCACCTGAGCACTTTCTTCCACTGAGTAGTCTTCACAGTTAGTTAAATACTATCGCTTCTGTCATATAACAATGATTTAGCGGCTTACAATTTCTTCGCTTAACTTTCACGAAGCAGAAGAAATAAAGAGAAACTAAAAATTTTTCTACATAACAATGAAGCAAAAAATCTATGATCGATTATTTTATTCTTCAACGTTCCTTAATTTAATCGCACTTCCGCCATCTGTCTGGCAACGACTTTACTCTACCAAAAAAAATTATTCCGCTAGTCTTCTAAATTGGCATCGATCTCTTTTTTCTATTGGCCGTTGTCTGTAAAATGACCTCCTCTGAGAGCTTTTAACAAATTTTTAAATAAAAGGAATTCAAACAGGGCCAAATTAGAACTATCTGCGGTGAGCAAAGCAGCTCAAAAAAACTACATTCGCGGAGGATGGATTGCACTGTTTCCGTCTTGTAAACATGCGAAAGAGGTTCTCTTTTTAACACGAGCCTATACGTTTATGGTTAATATTCGTATGTAGTTTTTGTAATTTTTAAGGCATTATTATTTAAAAAATAACTCCGGCTTGGTCCCAATAGACGGTGGGTTACCTTCGATAGATTCCAAATTATTTTGATCGATATTTCACTTTAAAATACGATGGAGCATCGTTCCCATGCACTGTAATCACTCATTGATGATTAGTTTTCAAAGCATTCTGTTCTTTTGTCAAAAACTTGACTTACCCGCTATGTTCTAATTTCACGAAATAATGTATTTTCCATTACAAAACACTCGAAGCGCCAAATAATGAAATGAATTGTAATCAAATTTGACATAAATAGAAAAATGTTGGCACTATTGAAAGTTACTAGGCAACACGCAATTAGTTGTTTATATAATGGCTGGTTGATCTATGAATTTACTTCTGAGCTTCGAAGATGGATTCGCATTTGAATATTGAGTTCAATCTGTTTTGTTCTTGATAGTAAAAATAAGCCACAAGGAATTATTTTTAACGACCTATTAGCATCTGTAAATATAAACGTCATCATCAAAAAACGAATATACACATCTGTATGCTTTTAAAAGACATTTTTTCTGAAATTTTTCTGAAAATTTTCTGAAAATGCAGCCTTATTTTAGTAGATATATTGTTATTATTATTAAAATTATCATGTAAAGTATTACGAAACTGTTTGAAACATAACTGCTATAAAGCTACAATTGCTGCTGGTATGTATATTTCCGTACATGTGTACTTCACCCGCAAGTATATATGTATGTATGTGTGTACGGTCTGTGCGGCACACACTTTTACCGCAATACAATATATTTGATCCGGCGGACCTACAAATGACCTGAAGTGACCCTATGTTAATGTGAAAACCCTTGGGCAGTCCCACACAAGATACACGGACTGATCGCAGCGTCTATTGCCGTCGTAAAAGCCGCATTTTTCGTCCAGGGTTCCCTGTTCACACGCATCGCGAATACAACCAAACGTGATCTGTCGCTGTCAAACGGCTACGATAAGATAATTGATATGCGATATGTCTGCTAGAAGATCGATATTGGTCCAATGTACATTGAATTTTCACCAGAAAAGGAGATTAAAGATAAATTACAAGATGCACGTGCATATTAAAAATACGAGGACAATTCAAGTTCGACCTGCATTTTATATTTCCCGAATATAATTAAAGAGATACTGCACAGCGGTTTTATATTCAACGGAATAGGCATGTTAGCTAATGCCATGAACAGGTGCAACTTGATTGCATCAATACTGTCAAATGTATTAACAATATCGTGCAAGAATGTGTCTGATTCTGTTGCACAACGTACAATTATTAAATTCCTTTTCAATGAAGATATAAAATCTACTGATATTCATCCGCTTCGGGATGGTCGTGAACGTGTGTCGAACTTACCGCACGCTGATCATCCAACGTCTGCTGTGAATCATAGGGCAATTCAAAAAGGTGACCAACTAATTCGGAACAATAGTCAAATATATGTACATATGTGAAGGAAATTGTTAGGACTGTAAACACTGGCGTTGCTAGTGTTTACGCTATTGTCCACGTCCAGCTTAAATTTAATAAAGTTAGCTCCGGGTGAGTCACAGAACAACTCTCCATGGAACAACAGAAGAAACGACGTCTGGTTTGCAGACATTATTCAATATAAACTTCAATTCAGGCACGTTTCAAAAATAAAATTAGATCAGGAGATCAAGTTGTTCGTAATGTTAATAAAGAGATTGAACAGCATGAGCCATTATCCTGGATAACTTTTGGCCATCTATTGGAAAGTTTTAAAATTTCGCTTTCCCAAAACTTGCTATCTTTCTCGGTAAGAAAAAGTTTCGAATGCATTTTACTCGCTCCTAATTTATACAAATGTTTTGCATTAAGTGTATCAACGGTGATAGATCTTCCTGACCGCGCAGAGCCTTCAATGCAAAAATTAGAATAGGTAATTCTACTATGGCAATAGCACATGCTTTTCTGGCCGTTTGCGTAGTATTTACCCTTGCCAATAATAAAAAGTCTTAAAATCTCGAACATGAACTTTATTTTCCTCCATTTCGAAAATTGTATCAAACTGTTAAACCCTATGCGAAACAACAGCGCAGTAGAACCAAACTACAAGGATAGTTTGACAAGTAGTGAGAATGACACATAGGTGGCGCTCTAATTGGTAAAACAAATGCACTGTAATTTAGGCTGGCTATTTATATGTTTACATTCCGATATTTAAATAAATCGGTTGATTAGTTTATTTTTGACAGCTGATTGAAAAAGAAGCAACACGTCGTTTTGTTAAAATGAATTTAAATGTGGTAGAACAAGCTGTGTTGATGAAGCGCGCTCTGGAGCACCCAAAATCGTGACTTCTAAGGAAATAATTATAAAAATCCATAATATTATTACGCAAGATCGACGACCCAAAGTTAGAGAGATAGCAGACATGGTAAACATTTCAACAGAACGCGTACACCACATTTTAACGAAAGAATTAGGCCTTTCCAAGCTTTCGGCAAGGTGGGTGCCGCGATTGCTTACGACTGATCAAAAGCGGAATCCGGTTGATTTTTGTAGGCGATTTGTTACTTGCGATGAAACTTAGATACACTACAGTACACTCGAAACTAAACAACAGTCGAAACAATGGTTAGAACGTGGTTCTGCACCTCCAAAGAAAGCGAAAACCACTTTATCGGCAAACAAGGTGATGGCAACAATTTTTTGGGATTCAAAGGGCATTTTGCTCATTGATTACCTTCAGAAAGGTGTCACAATAAACGGACAATATTATGCAGAACTTGTACAAAAATTAAATGTTGAGATTCGTGCTAAACGGCCAGGAATGGCAAAAAAAAAGATCCCGTTTCACCAAGACAACGCTCCTTCGCATACCAGCATAGTTGCGATGTCCAAAATCCACGAGTTGCATTTCCAATTAGTACCGCATGCGCCTTATTCGCCGGATATAGCCCCTTCCGACTTCCACCTTTTTCCAAAATTGAAAACGGCACTAGGTGGAAAGTAATTTTCGTCTAACGACGATTGCTCGTCTAGGAGAATATATTAAAAAATAAAAATTATTTTGTATTTAAAAAATTCGATGCGATAACAGGTAACATAAAGAACATATGGTATGATCTGACGAAATCTTCTGAAATTCATATTCTACTTGAACATCAAAATACAAAACATTCATTTTTCATTTTGAAATTTCGTCAGTGTAATTACTGTTAATTTAGAGTGAGCACTTACAGGATGCCGAATTACCTTTTAGCATTAATTTGATATTAAAAAATATAGCATATCTTATTGCTAAGACAATAAGATATTGAATGGCCTTGCCATTTCTTCAAAGCTTATTTACAAACGCTAATGCATATAGTATTTATGCCTTATTTTATTTGATTTCATTAGTTTGTATTCAATGTATTTTATTACGTTCTTTGTTATTTGTTGTTTACTTTTAGATTTTCATGTTTGAATATCCTATTCTTAATATTTTTCAGTGTATATATTTAATGAACACAATTATTATTATGTAAATTATATTTTATCGTTCAGCTACTACCCAAAAACTGCCCAAATATTAAAAACATTGAACACTAATTACCTCAATTTATTGGATTGTCGGGAAAGTCATCAGATAAGAAATGGCGCTAATTCATTATCATTCGCTCCTATCTTTATGCTAGACTATACGTACAAGAAGCAGCCGACAGGTTAACTTCACTTTGGAAAATGATTTAACGATTAGAAATGTTTGATATTTTACACAAAATTTTAACACAAGACCAAAATGTTGCATTTGCATTTTCGTCATTTGCTTCTGTAAAAATCATCTTCTATTCTTATTAAATGCATATATTGTAGATATAAATCGTCGCGATAAATTTAAGCGAAACTGCCTGTACATGTACAAGGTTTTCCAATAAGAGTGATATGATTTCTTTAAAAAAGAAACACACTTATTGTTAAGGAAATTCAAAAGTTTTTTATTTAATGTGAAGTACAATCGATACAATTAAGTTCTAAATAAAACGTCATTCAAATGGCCTCCACGACTTCTTCTGCAGGAACGAATTCGATGAACCCAATTTTCGAGCACTTTTTCCACTAAATCTAGTCGTATGTCATGAATGGCACGTTCAATATTAACTTGTAAAGCTTGAAGAGAGTCTGGTTTATTTCGATAGACCAATGACTTCAAATAACCCCACAAGAAATAGTCTAATGGTGTTAAATCACAACTTCTTGGAGGCCATTCTATATCACAATTTCTTAAAATAATCGAATCTCCAAACTTTTCTCGCAATAATTCTATTGCTGCTGTGTGGCACGTAGCCCCGTCTTGTTGGAACCAAATGTTGTCAAAATCAACAAAGTTGGTTATCATCAATCTATACCGCTCTTCATTGACAGTAACGCTGTTACCAGCTTCATTTTGAAAGAAGTACGGACGGATGATTCCACCATACCAAAAACCACACCAAACTGTCAATTTAGGTGAATGTAATGGTTTTTCATAAATAATTTGTGGATTTTCTTCGCACCAGAATCGACAGTTTTGTTTATTTACCACACCATCCAGATGAAAGTGAGCCTCATCAGAGAAGACGATTTTCTTAAAAAAATCGTTATCATTTTCAAGTTGTTCCAAGGCAAAATCAGCAAATTCACGACGTTTACAGTGGTCCAATGGCTTCAGTTCTTGAGTGAGAACAATTTTATAGGCATGCAAACCCAAATCCTTTCTCAAAATCCACCAGGTTGTGATTTGAGACAGTCGCAATTGTTGAGAACGTCTTGGAATCGACAAATTCAGTAACACTTGCTTGAACGGCAGCAATATTTGCATTACTTCGAGCGGTTCTTTGTCTTATTGGCACTTGAAAATTATGTAAAGAGAATGTAATCTCAAAATGTTTAACAATTCGACGAATAGCGAGCACACTTGGAGGATTATTACGACCATAAAATGGCAAAAGCGCACGAAAAGTTGCAGTTGGAGAACGATTATTTTGATAATAAAACTGAATAATATGTAAACGTTATTCTTGCGTATATCTCTCCATGATGAAATTGTAAACACTACTGAATACAATGAGAAACAAATGACAGATCATGACATATTACAAATGGCCGAAATGTCACTTCAAAATCATATCATCCCTATTGGAAAACCTTATACTTTCAGTCTATCTAAATTTTGTGGTTAATAAAGTACACAATTGCGAAATGACACCACGATTACGTTTGTAAGACAATATGCTTGCGTTCCATCATTATAACACACCGCAAAAGCTCACATGGTCACACCGAAGGAGTTTAATCAGGCGTTCAATACGGAAATTTTCGCAGCAACTGTGTACAATGTAGGTACAATACTACATATGTATGTACGCAAGAGAATATACATACATAAGTTTCGCTTAACGAAGGAACTAACGTAAATTATTAAAGACGAACATTCCAAATGTTGTGAGGGATAACTTTAAAATGCAATGCAGTTGTTACTATGTGCACACATTACAGAATGTGCCCTCACTTTGCACTTTAAATATAACATGTCACTAGTTATGTACAATATCTGAACACCTCGACATTTCGATACTAATGCGTCAGGTATAATAATATTTACATATTTTATTTTTTATTTGAATAAACCCATAATATGAAAGCGCTAAATCGGTTTCTTAAATTAAAAATTATGTTTAGTATCATGTGACATTCCTTGAAAAAATTGTAATAGTTATTATTAGGCCTGTCATGTGTGCCAGCGCGACAGGTCAGAGCCCTCTATATGAAATACGTATGCGCCCATGTGCCAACATACGCAGATAAATCCAAACCAATGCAAGGGATATTTCCGTCAATTATCGATCGTCCCGCGCAATGCATATGCATGACATTGTGCTACGAGTGTAGCCGTTTATATTTCGGGAACTGGCAACACTGTTAGTGTTGCCTCCGATCCGATGATTGCATCGTGAAGCTTGTCATTTTTGACAATATATTTACCTTGACAGTTTTATTATCCGGTCGCTATTTCTATTGTTGACAGTAACTTAAAAATTTTATGTCAGTGAAAAAATGGAGTTCACACGCGAACATTTTCGTGCAATTATTTTTTATAACTTTCGACGTGGATTATCGCAACAAGAATGCATCGACGAGCTAAATTCTTTATATGGTGATGAAGCACCATCGAAAACTGCAGTATGTCGTTGGTATAATGAATGCAAACTTGGACAGTCGTCCCGCAAATGTTGTCGTGTCGGAAAACATTAATGCAGTGTCTGAATTGATAATGCGAGACCGTCATGTGACACACCTTGGGATCGAGGCATCTCTAGGTATTAGTAACACCACCGTGCATAAGATCCTACATGAACATTTAACCGTTAAGGAGCTATGTTCACGTTGGGTACCACATAATTTGACGACCGCTCAGCAAAGTACTCGCGTCGATTGGTGCCAAGAAATGTATAAAAAATATAATGGAGATGCTTCAAAGAACATTTGTAAAGTCGTCATAGGTGATGAATCGTGGATCTATACGTATGAGCCCGATAGTAAACAGCAGTCGACTGTGTGGGTATTCCAAGATGAGCCAAAACTAACAAAAGTTGTTCACGTTCGAAGCACATCTAAATAAATGATCGCCTGTTTTTTCGGAAGAACCGGTCACGTTGCAATCGTCCCTTATAGAGTTGTAGAACGATCAATTCCGAATGGTACGCAACTATTTGTTTGCCAAAAGTTTTTGAAGAAATAACGAAAACAATACGAAAACGACAGATCATTCTCCACCATGACAATGCGAGCTCTCACAAGTCGATTCAAACAATTGAATATTTGACCGGGCAAAACATTATTATTATTATGAGCCATCCGCCGTACAGCCCTGATCTAGCACCCTGTGATTTCTTTTTATTCCCACACGTGAAGAATAAACTTCGTGCTCAACGGTTTTCTTCGCCGAGAAGTTGAGGCATTCAAAACTCATATTGGCGAATCTGCGGAAGGGAAAAAGCGAACATTGGTTGGCATGATCAAGAAGTATATCAGTGAATTTCCCGATCTATTTATTTTGTAATGGTTCTACTATAACAAAGTTTGGGATAAACCGCTGTGCTAGGACAAATACAACTGTAGAAAAACTGTAAACAATAAAAAGCACTAATGGCTGAATCCATAAATGACAGCTATAGTTACAGACAAATAGCTGTGGTTATGCATTGATAAAACGACGGATCGTAAAAAAAATCCTATTGTGAATATAATAGTACATATACTGAAACCCCTTAAATTATTATCGACTTAATTAGCTAGCAAAAAGTCAAAAAAAAGTACAAGTAAAGCGATTACGAGGGTAGTGCTGGATATGCTACGAAATTTTAACTTACAACCAATCAAACGTTGATGTATATGAGTGATGGCGCCGCCACAAGGCATTCTATAGCACAAACTTTTAAGGAAGACTGTCAGAGACTGTCACATATGACGTGTAAAGTTCATGCTTTACGTTTTGTGGCATAAGCATTCGAGATTGTTTTCTAGATGTGAATGCATTAATAGCAAATATGAAAAAAGCACTTCCAACAAATTAGATCTGGGATTCTACAGTTCAATCCTGACGAAGCTGCAGCTGTTGAGGAAAGTCAGATTGGATTTCTAGATACTTCCGTTGGAACAGATTTAAAAGCTGTTTACGACAATTATAAAGGATTATTTGACTCAGTAGAAAACTTGTAAATACTGTGTTGTCGTTAATGGAGGCAGTGCAAATAGTGAAGGATGTACACTTACTGCTGTGTAAAGTAAAAATGTGAATGTTTAAAAAAACTTCCAGGTTGTTATAAACAGATTTTAATTTTACCGGATTAAGACACATTTGCGTCGATGTTTCCGTTGACCTTATCTATTTATAACGATTACTTTAATTATGCGTGTCTTGGATCAGCAGATGTCGACTGGCTTTTCCCAAGACATAAGAACATTTTTTCATCACAGCAGCAAACATTGTTAACCGAGACGAATGGTGCAAACCTTTCACCAAAGTTATCCACTTCGCCCTTAATAACAGCTATAAAAGAAGCTAAGTGTTTCAGATCGCCGACTGTTAATATTCGAATCGCTCACATCTGACTGTCGGAACGTAAATACGTACTAATTACAACCGATTTATTAGTCTGCGTAGTTTAATTGTCTGATTTAGTGAAAGAAAACCAAAAAATTACTGTTGATTATAAATTATGAGGATGATTTGGGAGAAAAATCTTTCGTAAAAATGGCATGTCATCTTTTTTTAGTGACAGGTGAACTTTGGTTAATTTGAAAGCACGTGGAATAAAAAAAAATCTTTCAGAAGCAATCCCCCCTTCGGAAGCCACGTTTTGCCCCACTTGCGCACAATTCAAACAGCACATGAGCATCGAAGAACCATCAAAAACTTAAACAACACCGACGATGCTCAATGAAATTAGCAGTACAATTAGAATTAATATCAAGAGCGTAATATCCTGAAATATTGCTCATTACGTTCACCACATTTCGCACGTAGAATTGGATATATCGAACCTGTCGGTAAAGTGCTACTAATTCAATCAACAAGAAATGCGAACGTCAAGTGATAATCCAAGCTGTATAACAAAAACTAAGTTGATTTTTTGCTTAGATTTGTTTCTCTTAACGAAACCTGGTTTCACCGCAATGTTCTTGAATCCAAACGATAATCTCTACAGAGGGTACATCGTAGTAACATCAATCTCCTAAAGAAAATAAACCTTTTGAGTCAGTAAAGCCCAAAAACTTCCATTAGGTCTACCTTGAGGCACGTTTGGCTGGTTATGCTCTCAGCATAAAGCACAAAAGATATGCTGTGCGCGCCCTAACACTGCACCGTTTCTCGGGCATGTTGGCAGTTCGTCAACAAGTTAATGTACAAAAGCCTTTCTTGGAACTTGGCAGCAGCTCTGTTGCGGTCGACCACTTTTCGATAGATTTTGACAAGATATATCTTCCTCGCATTCTCGAATTGTTCGGTATATGATACTTTGAGAAACATTTTCGCCCGCAAATAAGCGAATAATTCGTCGTTTAGGCATTTTACCCACTAAATTATAAATCTCCTGTCATAATTCTAATTTGTAATTAAGATATTCTGCAACATCTTAACGGAAATACGACATGTGACATAAATAAAGAATTTTTGCTAAGACTTTCATCTGCTATGTATCCATATTTTTCCGTTTATTTTGCACTCCATTTTTCTTTCTTTATTTTTTACGTAATTGCCCCATAAATGGAATATCTATTGGGCAATAAAGAGTATTATTATGATTATTATAACTGACAAAATATTCGCCTACATATTTTAGAATTAGATTCTATAACTTGTGACGCAATACTTATACATATGTACTTATATTAGGTCGCTGTTATTACTAAAAGCTGTATTTCTTTTTCGCACAAATGAACACTAAATTGAATTTATTTTATTTCAAGGCCAGCAGCATTAATTTAAGAGAACATAATGACGAACCCATTTTCATGATTGATGATCTGACGTCGTCTAATACGAATTTGTTTAAAAAAGGCTCGTATGTAGACAATGTTAATGCATCACCATTTTTATGATGAACAAACAATCTATTTGAAGCTAACGTTTAGAAGACGATGAGAAACTGAATCATTACGACTGACTCTAATGAACTTCCTCGATATCACTGACATGATTGACTGTTCTTTAATAGTCTTTTAACTACCACATGTCTATGTATAAACGCCTTCTAAATGAGTTACAGTTATAATTTAATGCCGTATATAAAATGTATGTATGCCTTGCCTATTTTCTCATTATAATTATTTCTTTTCAACTACTGTTCAAAAATGAAATCAAAAGTTTTTGCTAGAAATAATTATCTTGGTGTTGGCAACTTATTACCGGAGCGCACAAACTCTGACAAGCTCGTACAATACTTACCACGAATAGTATGCTGCTATTAATCCATAATATTTACACTGTACCAAGCAAATATAAAATATTTATCGTTATCAACGTAACAAAACAGACGCACATACATATGTATCAGGTTGTTACATATGAAATGTCCGATTTTGTAAGGAATAAAAGAAAGTCTAAATTTAAAAAAATATAAATATTTATTCTGCAAAATAGTCTTCATTTGCATCAATAGTTTGTTGCCAACGGCCTGGAAGCTGAAAAATTCCCTTTGAAAAGAAATCTAGGTTTTGACGGCTCACATATTGCTCAAACACTGCTATCACAGACTCCCGGTCAGGGAAGTCCCTATTTTTTGAGCGATTGTCTAAACTTCGGAAAAAATGAAAATCAGTTGGCGAAAGGTCAGGTGAATAAGGTGGGTGAGGGAGTTTTTGGATTGCCTGTCGCGCAACATGAAGTCTTGCATTATCATGAAGAAGTATGGGTCCATGTCTATTGACTAGTGAGGGCTGCAAGCGGCTCAATTTTCCATGCATAGTTTCCAGTTCGGCACAATAGGACGCTGCCGTGATGGTTTCACCAGGTTGCAAAAATGAATAGTGAATAATACTCTTACTGGTCCACCATACAGTCGCCATAATCTTTCGCGGGTGAAGTGATGCTCGTGCATGCTGTCTTGGTGCTCCACCTCGATCGACCATTGTCCTGACCGTCTCCGATTATCATAAAATATCCACTTTTCGTCACACGTTACCACTCGATGAAGAAACGGTTCAACTTTTGAACCGTTTCTTTAGCCAAAGAGGTAGCCACCTCGGAGCTTATTGGCTTCCGTTAATTGGTGCGGCACCCATTGATCGAGTTTCTTCACTTTGCCAATCGAAGAAAGGTGACGACTAATGGTGGCAATGGACACTTGAAATGTTTCTGCAAGGCTACGCACTGTTGTCGACGGATTACTTTCAACTTCTACACGCAGCTCGTCGTCATTAACGGTGCTACGCGCATATCGGCGAGGCTCATTTTCCAAATCAAAATTTCCCTGGCTGAATTTTTTAAACCATCGCCGTAATGTGCGTTCATTACACGTGGTTTCATCGAACGTCTGATTAATTTCTCGCGTTGCTGCGCTGCATTTAATCCCTTTTTAAATTGAAAGAGGTAAATTGCCCGAATATCTCTTGCCGACAGCATTTCCATAGGCGAGACAAGGACAGGTGTATTAATCTTTTCAAGACATGGAACAGGTACACACTTCAAAATATTCAAAACTTTCTACAAATACAATAATAATTTTCACCAAAAACATACACGTCTTCACACAGGTGCGATTCTGTTCAGACTGAAGGAAAAAACGGACGTTACATTTGTAACAACCTGATACATTGGCGGGCACCCATTTACCCGAATTTCTCGCTGTCGACGGAAACTATCAAATTTGTACGGCATTCTTATTACGCAATCATAATTTCAAATTATTTCACATAAGGTAACTATAGCCAGTAAAAGTAAATAATATACCCTCTATATACTAAAATTGAAAACCATAACTATTCTGTTGGATTAATCGTTTCATTCTTTCGTCCGGGGTTCTCCGGGGGTCTTTTATATTTACAGAAGTCAACGATAATGGTACCACATCTGGAGATCTTGGACAGATCTGCAATTTGCTTGTCTCGTTGAGTGTATATATGTACGTTATTCTACATTCAAATGTGATTTTGAAGTTTTATAAATAATTTTCATTTAAACGATGGGCTGAAAAGTCTGCGAAATAATGAATAGATAGTTTCAGACTGTTTCTATGGTGCGCCGGTAAGTTGCCTTGCTAACAACGTCAACTGTCAATTTCAGATCGCCGCTTTTACTAATTTCGTTGTACCAATTGTTTAATTAAGATCGTTTAAGAGTTTTAAGGAAATAAATATCCTCGAAATTCGTGCCATCGTTTAAGTATTTCTTCTTCTTGGCTTATTTGCATCAAATATTCATGATGAGATGAAAGACGGTCTGAAAATGTCGATTCATTTATATTTCGCTATTGATAAATTGATTGCTGGGGTAAAATATGGCTGTACAACCGTTAAAAATATACCACACGCTAAAATCTTTCGCTATACCGTTATTTTTTAAAAAAGTTTTTGTTTGCTATAATGTTAAGAAATTCTCCTCTGAAAACGTCTGGAATAGCGAAGGTTGGTCATGGAAAAGCTTTCGGTGAGGCGGGCGCTGCCACTGCTCAGTATTGACCAAAAATACCAATGCAGATTTATCGTGAAGACCAGAGATGGGACCCAGGTCAATCACTATACGTCCGAAACAAATCAGCAATCTTATTAGTTGCGGCACAAAGGTTCTTTACCACCAAGCGATGCCTGTTCTACCTGCAGGATATTCATTTTTGAGATAATGTTGTCTTGGCATACGTCAAATAGTGAGTTGAAAAATTATAGCTACTCGATTCGTGGACTGTCTGTTCCACCGAAACTCACGGTCGATCCCTTTGCTCATACACACGATCCTTATAAACTGTCAACAGTCGCGTGTTCTTCCAAGAATATCTAATCGGCTTCGAATAGCATGTTGCACTGAAACAACTGAATTTGTTCTGTTAAGCGAATTCGAGAACACAGACAGCCTTTTGCTGTTGACTTGCCATTTCGAGGATAAATAATCAACGGAACAGTTCAATTAGACCAACGCATTTACAGCGGCCGTGTAGTAGTCGTTCAAAACTAAGAAACTGCCCGCTTCAAGTGGTCAGTGATTAGGTCTATGACAGTGCACAAGAACCAAATCATTGGGCCATCAAATAGATTAATTCTTTCAAAATAAGTCTGTAAATTAATATCATCATTAACTTGTGAGAAAAGAATCCGAGATTGCGATTGAATAGTCAAGGTAAACACTGAACAAAGAGACATTCAATAAAACCTACACCAAATATTCTTCGGCCAACTCTACAACTCATACGATAACTACAGTTTGACTTAAAAAACATTCATACAATTCAGAAAAGCACGATTTGGATAATAATTTTGATTTTGAATGAACCATGAACAATAATGAAATATATCTGCAGATGTGTCGCACTTCTTCAGAGGAAAAATTTATTTACCGTTATATTTTATCCGTCAGATTACAACTTGACAACAACATAATTAACATTAAATTTATCTGAATTTCAAGTATCCCATTATATACTATGTGTTTATTTTGCTAGTAGTATTATTTTAATTGCTATTTAGAGCATCCAATCCAAATTATAGAGGTAATTTTGAAATTTATTACTACGCAATGATTAATATCATAATGCCTATCTAAAAAATATCCAACTAGAAGTTATCGTACTAATTTAATCATTATATATACAACAGGAATACAAAAAAACACATTAAATTGTCGAATCCGTATAAAGCAACGATAAACACATGTATTTATGCATAAGCTAAATTATTACTAATAACGCAGCGACTCCGTCCTTTTACATACAATAAAAACATATTTTTTAACTAGTATTCTCAGCATACTTTAGAAATTGATAAAAGTACCTCCTCTGCTTGTGGATAAAACTTCGCCCCAAAGTTTAAAATGAAATTTAAACTCAAAAATTACCTATCGACTTAACTCTGACTAAGCTTTGAAAATAAAAAATGGATACGCCTTTTCATTATTAAGAATACAACAAGAAAGCACAGTTTTAATTTAATTTAAAATAGGCATTTATTTATAACTCTATACCTTTAATCCAGCGGTGCTCAAAAACGAGGTTGTTCGAACCTCTCAATATAAGTATCATTTCCAGACATTAACTAGTCGTTTGAATCAAACCTGTTCTTCAGATTGGCGAACATAAAGAAGTCGGGTGAGCAATCGCGATTAACGGATTCCTTTTCTTTGCCAAATGTGGTAATTTGCTTTTAATTTGAGCATCGAACCTGTTCAGTAATGCTACACGAAACTTCCCTGCGATAATTCTTCCTTTTTGAAGATAGTTGACATATACTAACTACCTCAATCTCAAGAAACTGTAACCATTACTTGCAATTGAAAATCCATTGGAATACATAAAATTTTTCAAGAAAAAAGTTATTACTATTTAAAAGAATTCTAGATTGTAAACGACTGTATTAATATAGTTAACTTTCGTTAGAGTCCATACTTACATTTGTCAAAGAACAACGTTTTAAATTATATTGTTTGATGTTCACTATACTCGCCAATTTCTCTCACATCATGCACTCGATGAAAGTATGGTTTAAAAATTCATATATCCAACAATGTCTTCACTAGTCAAGTCAAGCTGTACTCAGCGACCTTTATTTATTTATGTGCGTTTATATGCAGATTTGCGATGGTTGTTTCGACCAAGATATACTCTTGGCACATGCATATAAAGGTGAATACAAATTATAGCAGCGATTTCAATTATACGTGAGCATAGACCGGTACGAATAGAATTTTTTCTCGGCTTATAGTGTGCAAATTTTATCCGGTCTACGGCGAGGCATGGCCGTATGTGCAGGATTCTTCGTTCCTGTGCATCCGCGGGAGCATTTTAAATATTCAAAACGTCTCAATTATTCTCAGAATCCAACTGCTTGAATATTTATTAGGAGCTCTTTGTTCAACGGACGATGTTCTTTATTCTCACCGACAGTAGAGTACTTGCTCACCTATCTGACATTATTTATACAGGGTGTCGCAAATGCTCGAGCTATCCAAAGAAAAGCTTCGACCACTCGTATGACGACCTGTTGTAGTCTTTTTTTTGTCAATTTATAATTTGAATAACGTTCAGTACGATGTTGTATCCTGAACAATATTCTATGTATATTTAAGACAAATATAAGTCACCCCTTTTTCCGCTTTCTTTAATTGCATGTAAAGTAATTACATGTGCAAAGAATGATTGGTTTAAACGAATGCAAAAGTGCATTGATTTTCAAGGAGAATATTTTGAAACGCAATAAAACTATTTTCGATAATAAAAAATTTTTTTTTGTTTGCTATTCCCGAAATATTGGGTTGGCAACTAAGTACTTTCGGTTTTTACTGATAGAGAACGTTGCTTTATTTTTTTGTATAACGTATATTAGTGCTGTACTTTACCGTTTGCCGCGTGATACTAGTCACATTGACGTAACTTCAGAAGCAAGTAGTGCGTGATTTTTATTAAAGCTATTAGTTGTGGGTTAATTTTAAATGGAGTGCAGAAACGAACATTTTCGACACATTTTACTATTTTATTTCCGTAAAGGAAAGAAAGCTGCGGCGGCTCACAAAAGGATATGTAAAGTTTATGGTGCTAATTGCTTAACAGAGCGCACGTGTCAGAATTGGTATAAAAAACTCCGTTCTGGAGATTTTTCCCTCAAAGGTGAGCAACGTTCTGATCGGCCTACTGAAGTTGATGATGACCAAATCAAAATCATAATTGAAGAGGATCGTCATATAACTGTTCGAGAGGTTGCGGAGAGGCTACATGTATCGCACACAACAATTGAAAAACATTTAAAATGTCTTGGGCTAGTTAAGAAGCTTGATATTTGGGTACCTCACGAATTGAAAGAAATTCATTTAACACAAAGAATCAACTTTTGCGATATGCACCTTAGACGAAATGAAACCGACCCTTTCTTAAAAAGAATCATCACTGGTGATGAAAAATGGGTCCTGTACAGTAACATAGTTCGAAAACAATCATGGAGCAAACACGATAAACCAGCTCACATCGAAAGCTGAATTGCATCCAAAAGAGATCATGCTGTCAGTTTGGTGGGATTACAAAGGTGTTGTGTTTTTTGAGCTGCTTCCAAGGAACCAAACGATCAATTCTGATGTTTACTGTCAACAATTAACAAAATTGGATGAAGCAATCAAAGAAAAACAGCCAGAATTGTCAAATCGGAAAGGTGTAGTTTTCCACCGAGATAATGCAAGGCCTCACACATCTTTGGTGAATCGTGGGAAACTATTAGAGCTTGGTTGGGAAGTGATGCCACATCCCTTATACAGCCCTGATCTAGCACCATCTGATTACCATTAATTTCGAAGTTTGCAGAATTCTTTAAATGGTAAAACTTTCACAAATGACGATGACCTTCACTCGCACCTGGTTCACTTTTTTGCTGATAAGGACCAGAAATTTTATGAGGGCGGAATTATGCAGCTGAAAGAAAAATGGCAAAAGGTCATTGAGCAAAATGGAAAATATATAATTGATTAAAAACTATTCTTTGTTTAAAAAAAAGTGTTTTATTTTATACTACAAAACCGAAAGGACTTAGTTGCCAACCCAATATAAACGGCTACCCTCGTATTAATAAATTCATACATCAATTTTTTACTTTGCAGTGTGCCCATATTTATATTTGATATGCTGTATTTAACGCAAGATTTGAGGACCGCGATATAGCCAATTGCAATTTCATAATTGTGAATTTTTACCAAATTCTCACCGATTCATTTTAATTATACCAACGATTTAATCCTTCAGCTGATTAAAATACAATTCCCTAAGTTGCTTATAAACATTTCTCACTTCTCAGAATTATCTATGACAAACGACATTGCATTTTACTTTCGTGTAAAAATACAGAACGTGCAGAGCACTGTTTCATGCATTCATAAACTTTGAATGTTATATGAACTCTGTGATTCATGTACATACACATACGTGTACATACGTTCATAACCTACCGCTACCACAAGCTTATAATCTATCATGCCGTTCCATGTATTTTAGTACCTATTGTTAATATTTTCTTTACGCTCGCACATAATGCGTTATGTTAGTTCATAAATTCTTCTCGTTACGATAATATTAAACAAAAGCAACTTCGAGATAGAAAGTGTGCGCATTTCTAAATGCCTCTACTTTGTATTATCGAGCTTAGTGGAACTGGATGGATTATAACCATTTTTCCGGCTTATTATGTATATTAATGGACAATGGTTATGAAGAACAGAAAACTATTACACAAAAATCGAAGTAAAAGAATGTATTTATAAAAGCATTATGATCGTAATTATATTAATTTTCAATGTTAATCTACGGTATGATATTATAGCGTGTCAATATGCTGGTGCTGATGATGGAGTTAAATGTTTTCGGTCTGACATAGAGAGCAGTCAAAGCATTAAATTGATTTTATTTCTCGAAGTCACAATTTGTTAACACCTTCATTCATTAATTTCAAATTAATTCAATAAGTTTTCGTCCGAGTTCGACGTAAGCAACTTCTTTCCACTTGTTAAAATGAAATCAAAATCGAGCATTGGATAATAAGCAAATGCTTCGCTTTGAAAGGTTTAACATCGACTCTAATAAAAATTGAAATTCGATCCACATAATAATTTTAGAAAATAGACAAGACCAAAACAGTTCATAATCGATATCGAAAAAATTCAGAATCGGAGTCAATGGACATTATAAAAATCTCAGACGAATGGTAAAAATACATTTTACACGAGCATTTACATTCGAGGAAACTTTCGGCCAGATCAGTGTCACGATGAAGTCGATCGACTGAAAAGTTTAAAGCAGCGCTCAGAGTTTTTTGCCAACATACTCTCGACGAACTCGAAACGAGCGAAAAACGACAATTGGTAGCGTATGCGGATGGGATACGCGCACGCGTTTCAGATATTCAGCTTAATCCATTAATAGAATTTTTATCACCTTATACACTGTTGCTCATAAATATTAAATGTATTATAATACTTTGACTGTTTCGAAATAAATTTCAGACCATTAATTAACTGAGTAAATGAATATATTATTATTATTATTAAAAGAAAGCAGTTTTCGCCAGCTCCCTATACACAACCCGCACTATTATCAGTCAATTACGACTAGCGAGCGGAAGTTCGTTTCAGCATATACTACTGTGGGCAAAAAATATTAAGACTTTTTAATTTAAATTTCGCGCGAAAACCCATTCGTCGAAATATTTTTTTTCTAGGTTGGTATGACTGTTAGTGACATCTGTGCCAAATGTCACATCAAAATAATCATTAGTGTTTAGTATACGCTTGTCTTTCTGAAGTACAAAAAGTGCATTCGGCGATTTTTACAATGAGTGAAATTATTCAACAAAGAAGTTCCATTAAATTTTGTGTACGGAATCAAATTTCTGGTGCCGAAACGTTCAGAATGTTGCAAAAGGACTTCGGTGATAATTGTTTGTCGCGAGCAAGTGTTTTTGATTGGTACAAATTATTCAAAGAGGGTCGAGAACGCGTTGATGAGGAACCACGTCCAGGACGGCCATCAACATCAACTGATGATCAACACGTCAATAGAATCAAGGAATTGGTGCTTGAGAATCGACGATTAACAGTGAGAGACCTTACTGGCATCGTTGGAATATCGGAAGGATCAGTGAAAACCAGTTCGAAAGATCATTTGGACCTCAGAAAAGTGAAGGCACGATTTGTTCCAAAATCACTCAATTTTTTCGAAAAACAGCGTCGCGTTGACGTCTGTGAAACAATACTTTCCGACTATCAAGACAAAATGAAAGGCATCATAACTGGAGATGAGACTTGGATCTACGCTTATGACCCGGAAACAGACGATCAATCGGCCGAATATCGTATCAAAGGTGAGCCGAAGCCCAAAAAACCACGTCAAAGCAAGTCAAAAATCAAGGTTATGTTGACAGTTTTCTTCGATTATCGAGGTGTGGTGCACTCCGAATTCCTTCCGACCGTCCAAACTGTCAACAAAGAATATTATTTGAGTGTTATGCGTCGTTTGCGTAATGCTATTCGTAAAAAGAGGCCAGAATTATGGGCCGACAACTCTCGGTTTTTGCACCACGATAATGCACCGTCGCATACTACATTAATTCTTCGTGAGTTTTTCGCCAAATTTAAAAAAAATATCGTGCCGCACCCACCGTATGCGCCTGATTTAGCTCCGTGTGACTTCTGGCTATTCAGCAAACTCAAACGACCGTTCCGGGGAAACCGTTTTGAGTCAATTGAAGACATTAAACGTGAATCGCTACGCGCATTGAAGGCTATTTCTGAAATTGACTTTAAAAACTGTTTCGAGAATTGGAAGAAACGTTGGCACAAGTGTATTGGGGTCAGGGGGGATTACTTTGAGGGGGGCGAAATAGATTTGAAGGAATAAGTTAAGAATTTAAAAATTATGAACAAAGTCTTACTATTTTTTGCCCACAGTAGTATATATATATATATAAAACTATATTAAAATATTACTTTTATGAAACGAATTAATCCAAAAAACTTTTTTATCTTTTTTCAGATACATTTTTTTGGTGCTTTTCACGCTGATCGTAATTGTTCAATTCAGCGAATCACACAGTAAATCATCCACACGTAAATCTCTAAAAACGCACGATGTCTTGACCAAAATTGGCTTCTCCAGAATAAGAGCACCGAACAGTCATCACAAGAAACGTTTAGCTGTCGAATCCAGGCAACATAGCAGATCGGACGATTCGCATATGTATATCATCAAGCTGCCACCGAATCAACACTATTACGTTCACAACAGGCCGAATTCTCTGGCTTCCGAACCAAGCAAAAACTTACCGGTGGGTTTTAAAAATAATGGCCGACCGTCAAAAATATATCATTGGAATATACCGGTACTGAAGAAACTTAATAACAATAAATTGCAACACAAACCTAGACTAAATAATAAGGTCATCAACTTTAAAAATCCGGAGAATTGGAATGACGTTTTGGACAAACCGGAGACCGCAAAGAAAAGCAAAAAAGACAATAAAGTGTTGAGTTATAAGAAGCAATCCTTTTATGTGCCAACGCGGCCGAAAAAATCGTCATTTTTCAAGTACTTCCCGGGAAATGGCAAACCAAAATCTTTCTATGTAATCGACAGTAGTAAAAAGAAAGCGCATTATCATCGACTTTTACCTTAATTTCTGTACGAATTGGATGTTAATCGTCACTATTGCAGTGGATGAAATAAAAACTGTTACTTATTTTTTTTTTGTGTGTGCAATAAAGCTCGTGCGATATAAAGATATAAATTTGGATATGTATTTAATAAACGCATAAACATGCAATATATATATATACATATGTATATCATGATTATCGACCGACTTGAGTCAAATTTACCATACCTTCGAATTTATATTGGACAAACATATCATACAAGTTCTAGTAATAAACATGTATGAATTCAATAACATTTATTATGTCATAGATAATATTAGACTCTGTTAAACAGATTCCCTAAGAAGAACTCATGTCACTAATACAAAATATTCGTGCATAGATTGCAGATATCTAGGTTAGGTACGAAAGATACAATTTTCAATTCTAACCTACGATTACATAATTATTCAAATATCATGTCATTTTTGAATAAAACGTATGTATAACTTATTTAAAAAATAGACTTAAAAGAAGGTACTAAAAAAATCCTTGTCATTTAGCTTTATACCGCGATAAACAAAAAATATGCTTGAGGCGACTACATTTTTGAATACTTGAATTAAACTTCTTCTACTTCTAAAAATTATTTTAGAAAGAGTAATAGGCATTAAACAGTTGCTCATTGTATTAAATTGCGTTTCTCTATTCAAGTTCCTCCGTCCTCTATTAAATGAACATGGTGAATATATTAAAAGAATGTACCAAATTTTAAAATACTTCCGATCGCACTTTTATGTAAATAAATATACAAACTCTAATGCAGACGGAGCGTTTGAAAACATGCGCTTGTTACCGCGAGTTTTCGGCCGCTCCATGTGAATTATAAACCTAAAGGACCATGAAATGGCATCGCAAGTAGTGAACACTACAAGCAATCAAAATTTTTATCCAAACTAAAACCGATATTTTATGAAAGTGTCTTTATTATGCCGGTTCTGGACCACCAAAATGTGAACCACTAAAAACAGCTACATTTATCAACTTTCTACCGTTTTAACTTATTTTTTTTATAAATTTATGCATTTATATCAAAAACTCATTCTTTATCATGCTATCTGCTTCTGGGTTTCCGGGCTGGAACCGCGTCACTTGTATATCTGCCGACGTTTCGTACCCATTTGTATGCGACATCTTCAGGGCTACTGCACTGAAACTGAACATTTTTTATCATTTTTTTAAAAAAATTGTATTTCACGAATCGCCACCAAATTGTGAACCAGTATAAATGGCTATATTTATAAATTTTACATTAATTTTATACTAGTTTTGGACCACCAAATTGTGGATCGCCCTATATAGCACTTTTTTTTCTAATTTTAGAGCTTAACAATTTAACAGTCCATAAACGGTACAGGAATTTGTATTAAAACTCCAGTAATTCCCATACGGATCTAAAAATCACCATATTTTTTCACGTTTTATGTTAAATTTTATGTCTGCATTATCAAGCACAATTTTTCTTGTTCACACATCAAGATTACATAAAAAACTGAATTTATTTAGTCGCCACCAGTTCGTGAACTAATATCATCACATTTACTCATTTTTTCCTTTAATTTAATACATTTACCATAGAAAACACACAATTATTAGCATATCTACTCGTTTACACCTCAAAAATTACACTTAAATTTTACTATTGGAAATATTATTTCTGTTTTAAAGTGCCGTCTTTTGCGACCCTTGGGTAATATTTAAGTCATTAAATTATCTACCACTAAAATAGTTGTGAACCGCCGAAGTTGTTAATTTACTAATTTTTGTTACTGTTTAGAATTATGAATAGTATAGATAGATATGGAACACTCTCTCTAACTTAAGTAATAGAATTATTTCTAAACTGGCCAATAAAGTCACTGATTATTATTTTATTGTTCATTTACGATATTTAGAAAACATTAAGTTTTAAAAATACTTAAATTATTTAAAATAATTAAACTATATTTAATAGCTAATTCTCAGGTGGTAAAGGGATTTCACTTGAATTTCCGGAATCAGCATTCCTACAAAAAAGTAAGGGTTTGCATAAAATAATAACTAACATTTATCGACAATATCTAAACGTTAGACTTAAAATCTTTAAACTCGCTTCCATTTTATTAAATCAACTATTTTTTGGTGCTTTGTTGCAAACCTATAAAATTATCTGCTGTAAACATTTTTGTCTTACCAGTCCGGAAATACTGACACCGCGAAAGCCATCTTGCTTTCTTCTGACAGAAATCTTAAATTCGATATACTATATATGTACATCAATAGCTTCCATCTCATTTAGCACACAGTCAATTTTTCTAATTGCTCTTATGAGTGCAGTATGGTTGTAATATACATACGTGAATCATATCTGCTGTTACTTGCTACTCACATGGTATTTCGGGCTGACGATTAATTAACTATTAGGAACGGATACTGACTCACATATTATTCATGTTGAAACTGATGATATTTATAAAGATATAAAAGAAAATATACAACATTTTGATACAGATAATTATCCAATTGATGGGATATTCAAAGAAAATATTAAAGCACCTGGTTTATTTAAAGATAAATACAAAAGAATACCGATTAGAGAATTTGTTGGTCTGAGATCCAAAATGTATGCATTTAGATATGATCTTATAAAAGACAACAAAGTAATATCAAAAGAAGGAAAAATATATAAGGGAATAAAAAAATATAATATCGAAAGATTAAAATTTCAAGTGTAGGAAGACTGTTAATTTAATAATAATGTTACAACAGAAACAGTTTATAATATTGTAACCAAAAATGTAATATTGTATACTCAACAAACTACTAAAACTACATTATCACCGCATGATGATAAAATAAATTTAATAGATAATATTCACACTATGCCATATGGTTATAATTTCACCAGAATAAATGACGGACGTGTATTCTGTAATCAATCTACGCTTTGCAGAGAGATCAAAGGTCAATAAAGATGTGAATAATCGCAAAGAATTATTTCAATTGTTATATAATAAAAAAAAATAAGAGTAATGTTACAATTGGCACATGTATACCAGCTAGAATTAATTCTAGTTATAGCGAAATAATTATTCATAAAAGTCTAATATACGATTTGGAAAGTTACATGACTATTAATGATATAACAATTAACGAATGTTTAAATAATTATATATATATATATATATATATATATATATATATATATATATATATATATAAATATATATAAATGTTTTTTTTTGCAATGATAAATTTATCATTGCAAAAAAAAACATTTGAATTGAAATGACCTACTTTAAATAATCAACAATAGAAATATTTTGCTACATATGCACATCTCATATTTATTATATTTGTCTGGTCCCGTCATCTATCGTTTAGTAGATTAATCAACATTCATCATTTTCGCTACTAAATCGTAGTATATATAGGTAACCACATGGACACAAACATGTGTTTTGTATATCTGTCAAATAATAACCATACAAACAAGAATCATTTTATCTTAGTGTTCATTTTTTTTTTTGTTGATATTTTACTGTGAAAACATATTTTTTCCTAAATATTTTATTTGAGATCATGGTCAGCTTAAAGAAAACGTATAAATCATCAGAAATGGCTTGATTTTCTGCAAATATATCGGTCCAAATTAATGATCAGCCCGAAATACCATGTGAGTTAAAAGTAAAAGTAGATATGATTTCATATATGTATACTACAACCATACTGCACTCATAACAACAATTAAGAAAATTAACTGTGTACTAAATGAGGAGTAAACTATTGATGTATATAGTATATTTGTGGGTGGAATTGAACAATTAAAGATTTCTATCAAAAGAAAGTAAGATGGCTTTTGCAGAGTCAGTATTCCCCGACAGGTAAGAAAAAGATGTTTATAGCAGATAATTTTATAGGTTTTCAACAAAGCACCAAAAAATAGTTGGTTTAATAGAATAGAAGTGAGTCTAAAGATTTTATTTTAAGTCTAATGTTTACATGTTATCGATAAATGTTGGTGTTCTACATTTTTATCATCAAATTTGTATGTGATTATGATTTAAATTATTTTATGCAAGCCATTACTGATTCCAGAAATTCAACAGAAAGCCCTTCGCCACCTGAGAATTAGCTGTTAAATATAATTTCATTATTATTGTTATTATTTTTAAAACACAATGATTTGTAAATATCGTAAATGAATGATAAGAATAATAATCATTGACTTTACTAACAGGATTAGAAATAATTCTATTACATAAATTAGATAGAGTGTTCCATATCTATCTATACTATTTTATCATTCATAATTCTAAATAGAGTGACAAAAATTAGTAAATTAACAACTTTGGCATTTCACAAGTATTTTAGTGGTAGACAATTTAATGACTTAAATATTACTCGAGGGCTGCAAAATACGGCCTTTTAAAATAGAAATAATATTTCCAGGAGTAAAATAGTATCAAAGAATGCTACCAATAAACGTGAATAAAATTATAAATACAATTTCCAAAATTCCAATTTAAGTGATAATATTAGAAAATAAAATCCTAATTCACTAGTAGAAAATTATCATATAATTTTCAAGTAGTTCTATATCTATATAAGTGCAGGATCAGTAGTCATCTTTTAGTGGTTCACAATTTGGTGGCAATTCCAATCTTTTATATAAAATTGAGGTGTGAGCCAGTAAAAATGTTGAGAAAATGTTTTTTGAGATAAATGATAAAAATCAGTAAATTTGAGCTAAAATCTGTAAAAGTAGCTGTTTTTAAAAGTTGACAGCTTGGCGGTCCACAACCGGCATGAAATTTAAGTAAAATCTGTAAACGTAGATGATTATGCTCATTTACAATTTGATGGTGATGAAATAAGGTTAATTTCTTATGTAATTCTGAGATGTGAACGAGTAGATATGCTAATAATCGTGTTTTTATAGTAATTGTATTAAAAAGAAAAATGAGTAAATATGATAATATGACGATATTGATTCACAAACTGGTGGCGATTAAATAAATTCAGTTTTTTATGTAATTTTTGTTGGGTGTGCAATAAAGTTCGTGCGACATAAAAATATGAATTTAGATATGTATTTAATAAATGGTCATTTTTAGATTTGTATGGGAATTATTGGAGATTTAATGCAAATTTCTGTACCGTTTATGGACTCTTAAATTGTTAAGCTCTTAAAGTAGTATTGACTTCTAAGATTAGAAAAAAAGAGCTATATAAGGCGGTTCACAATTTGGTGGTACAATACTAGTATAAAATTAAAGTAAAATCTATAATTATAGCTATTTATACTGGTTCACAATTTGGTGGCGATTCATGAAATACAATTTTTTACGTAATTTTGATGTGCGAATGTGTAAAAATGAGATTTTGAGATAACTGCAAAAATGTACAATAAAAATAAGTTAAAATGGTAGAAAATAGATGAATATAACTGTTTTTTGTAGTTCACATTTTGGTAGCCCAGAACCGGCATAATATAGACTACTTGTAAAAATTGACGCTGGCCTCTCTCTTGCCCAATAAATACATCATGGTTTGCTTTACAAAAAAGGTTTTTTTATAATAACGTTATTGGATTCATTTTGTTTACGTAATGGTAATGCTTTTCTTTGTTAGATAAATATATAAACAAATTTAAATAATAGATATTTGTAAACTTATTTAAAGAAATGGCGATGTCAAGAAGTAAATATACCTAATATATTGACTGATAGTTTTTCTTATAAGTGTTTTTAGGAATTTTACACATTTTTATACATATATATTTATATTATTGAAGATAATATATATACAAATCAATAAGTATATAGTTAGGCTTAGTTACTTAAATGTAGATCATTAAAATGTTTTATACATAAATAAAAATAAAGACATAATACTGTGAAAACTTTTATTAATAAATACAAACATAGATTATCGAGTTTTATTTTATCAGGATAATCCATACTATTATTATCTTATGCCACAATAAAAAAAATTAAGAAATTAAAAAATTCATAAGTAATAAACCGACAAGTCAAACTCAAAAAATTAGTTTCTGCCATCTAGCGATATTACACAACACTAAAATTGGTTTTTGTATGTTGGCACTAAATTGTTTTATAGTTTCTTAACTATCACAAGGTGGCAGGCTTCAAATATTAATGGTACTTAAAATAGGTCATCTTATCGAAATATATGTTGGAGAAATTTAATAAATCTATAATAATAATAAGAGTTTAGTTTTATTTTAATTATTTTATAAATTTGGTGAAAGCGAATTGCCAACTCATTAATTTTTTTATGGTAAAGTGGATGAAACATTGTAAATATTCAAATATTTAATTTGAATACACAATGTTTCATCGAGAGAAAATTTATTAAGTTGGCAGTGCAATTTAACCCACATCGAATTACTATTGTTACCATTTTATCCTTTATTATTTGCAGTTTTTTTATTTTATTTGATATACTGGTTTTCTGAATTGCGTTTTTATTTATTAATTTGTGGGTTTGTTTCCCACTTTTTGAATATTAATATGCATGTATTGTAAAATAATATATATGAAACAATTATTGGATTTTATAAATTGTATTGATTGATAAATTCACTTTTCTATAAAAGATCGCTTTAACAAATGTTTAATATACCAGGAATGAATGTAATCTACCTACAATATAAGAAATAACATTAAATACATATTCATATGGAAGAAGTATACCCATAACTCCTATTTTTAAATTATCAAAGTTGTTGTCGATTAGATGCGCTAGTGATAGAGGGCGTTGATACAACCCCATCAATTTGTTTTTATTTGGGTTAATTCGTGGTAGTAAATTACTAAAACGAAAATAACTAATATGCACAAGAGATTACCTACTTAATAAATGTAGATAAGAAAATTAAATTAATTAAGCTCCAACACAAATTGTGTTACATAATTTCTTGCTGGCCATAAAATATAAGAAAAATTTTTTAAATATAAAAATCAAAACTAGTTCATTAATCATAAAGTTGGCACTAACAGTAGTTGTTATATATACAATTTAAATCATTCTTTAATAAAAATAATGAATACTACATGTTGAATCAAACATGAACAAGTTGTGTTTACAAGCATATATGGCAACTGTACCTGGGGACAAGTTGAGAGAAGCCGCAGCAATTGGTGACATTGAAGCAATTCAAGATTTGATAGCGCAAAATATCGATATTAACTCGAAGAATTTTATAAATGGCTGGTAAAGTTTTATAAATGTATAAACAAATGTATAATTCATAGAAAACATTATAATTATAGGACAGCTTTACATTGGGCGAGTCGTCGTGGACACGAAGAAATTGTTAGAATTTTATTGAATAATGATGCAGATACTAAAATAGAAAATAATAAAGGTGAAAAACCGGCAGATGTTTGTACAAATCCTAATATTCTAAGCTTATTAGGAGAGAATCCAGTGGATGTAAATAATGTAGAAGAACCAAAATTTACACCCAACTATCTTAGAAATCCCCCTTTAAATGGTCAAGTTGACATAGGAACAAAACTTCGTGCGGGACATTCCGATTTCTTTACTATGCCTACGACTGTTTTACCTGCTCAAACTGACGGTAAAATATAGAATTTCCCAAAATATTATCAACTAATTATAATTGTGATGTATTTTAGACTTAGTCTTGAAAATACGTGTTGCTGGTTCCATTGATCCAGATTTTATAGAAATAGAAGTACCACGTTGGAAATTAACATACAATACTTTAATGAAGGTTTGCTGTGACGAATTAGAAGTGAATGAAGCTCAAGTGGAGCGTATAAGAAAATTACCAAATACAAGGTTACGTAAAGATTCAGATGTTAAAAGACTGGCAAATTTCCAATGCTTGGAAGTTGTAATGAAAGCTCCGACTGTAACAGAAAAATATTGTAATTCATATCAGAGCATTTCAACACATAAAGATCAAACTATTTTGTATTGATTTTTAATATATTTTCGCCAAAATTTAAAATATATCATAAGTTCATGAAAAAATTAAGTACTTAAAATAATTAGCTGCTTATATGATACTGCACAGCACTTAGTACAAATAAAACACCAACTAAATTTAAAGCAGACAGTTTGATTTGTGATCGACAATTGTGAATATAAGATTGTACTATTTCCAACAAAATAATGAACGGATATTATAAAAGTGGCCTATTTTATATATTTATTTATTTAGTAATTGTCTTGTATAACATTATTACTAAAAATAAATACTTAAATCAAAATTCTAGTGTCTTACAAGCAAGCCCAGATAGTCTCATGTTTATTAAAGCAATTCAATACTATTTTGTCACTTTTTTATGATCTCTTAATTAATATTTACCTGCCATATTTTGGTTTTATTAATTACAAAAAGTTTGTTATTTACTCTCAGATGATAAATTAATCTCCAAATAGTCCATTAAATGCTTCACATCGTTACTCATGTTTTCCAGCCTGTTAAAATTTTGTTTTCACTTCGGAAAAATATAAATAGAGTCAAAGTAATACTAAGATATTACTGTCATCCAGGAGATTCATACAGTACAAGCTTCTACAGATGTAAAGACAACTCAGATTGTTGGAATAAAAGTCGACTACTGCGGAAGAATGAAGTATGAAAAAAGAGAAAGTAATCGTGTGCCTTTAAAGCAGTACTATTTTTACCCAATATTAAAAAGAGGTATGACGTGCGCGAATTTTAATCATATACTTTTTCCTATATTTTCATTAAGACCCACTCAGATCAATATATTAGCATTACTTAGAACAAATTCACTGAATCATGAACATGAATGCGTCTTGTGAAAATTGAAGATTTGTAAATTATCACACGGTAATTTATTAGATTTGAGCAAAGCATTTCCTTGATAATGTGAATCTTTGTCACTTACTATTAAAGCTGGGTTAATATGATATTTGAGGTATATCAAGACATTTCTTTATATCTTATTACTTAAATATGAAACTGGTTCTATGTATAATACATCATGGTCATACATCATTCTCTCGACAACAAATTTTGACGGAATTGCACAAAGCAGTATTTTGAGTCCAGTGTTTTACATAGGTATTTTTAATAATATACAAGAATATACATTTTCCAATTCAGGAGTTTTCTAAGAAACTATGCAGTGACACTCATAGAATACACATGAATACAATATACAGTGAATGACTAAAGTCTACATGCAACTACATTTTTATTTAGTTTTACAAAAATCTGCAATAAATAGAAACACCAATAATCCAATTTCCTTTTACTTTCCCTTTTATACGTAAAAATATAAAATTAGATTATTTCATTCGCTTTATAATGTAAAAACTTGCAAATTGTTAAAAAAAATCTGTGACAAAAGTCTACATACAGCTTACACAAACAATGGAAGCAGTGAAAAAGTAACTGTAAAGTACCGCTATTCATTCTTTTTAGTTTACATATGAGTTGTACTTCTTTCAAATCACATTTTATTTTTAATGTTATTCATGTGCTGGTTGAACGTAGAAAATAATGGGATCGGGAAAAGAAATTTCGTTTGACCTCAGAAAATTAGTCTTAAAATACAGACAGGAAAATAAATCTTACGGAGAAATCGCCAAATTATTAAATTTAAGTCTAGCCAAAGTACAAACAATTGTTCAGAACTACAACAATACTGGTTCTTTTAAGAGCAAAGCGCAATCAGGCCGTCCAAAGAAGCTTTCTAGAAGGGATATTAGTTTAATTTTAAGGGAAGTCAGTAAAAAATCCCAGAGTTAGTGCACCTAAATTATCCGAACACATTGCTCACGTCTCCAATAAGAGCGTTCACCCAAGAACTGTCAAAAGAGCACTCAATGACAATGGGTTTTTTAGCAGAACACCGCGTAAAAAGCCGCTGATATCAGAAAAAAAACCGCCGCCTCCTCTTAGAATTCGCACGTGCCCATATTAATAAAGACATGGATTTCTGGTCCAAAGTTTTATTTACGGACGAATCCAAGTTCAATATTTTTGAAAGTGATGGTCGCGCTAAAATATGGAAGAAAAGAAATGCTGCTTTGCAGTTTAAAAATTTGATACCAACTGTTAAGCATGGCGGGGGTAACGTTATGGTTTGGGGAGCTATTGCTGCATCTGGCGGTGGAAGGATGGCATTTATTCAAGGTAATATGGACCGATTTCAGTACAAAACCATACTAGAAGAAAATTTGAAGCCATCTGTGGAATGCTTAGGGCTTGGGGGTGGTTGGATTTTCCAGCAAGATAATGACCCTAAGCATACTGCTTTGGTTGTTAAGGAATGGCTTCTTTATTATACGCCCAGGCAACTCAACACACCTCCCCAAAGCCCGGATTTAAATCCAATAGAGCATGTTTGGGAGCTTTTGGAGTGCAAAATTCGACAGACCCATATTAATGATGCCAAATCATTAAAGCAAGCACTGACAGACGCGTGGAGCAAACTGACCCAGGAGGAGATGACAAGTTTGGTTTCATCAATGCCACGGCGTCTGCAAGCTGTGATAGACAATAATGGGAGGCCAACCAAATATTAAAAATTGCTTAAATGCTCATTGTATTTAAATGTTATTAGTTATGTAATATTAATACTGAACTGTATTTAGACTTTTGTCCTACAATTTTTTTGTTGTTTTGCGATTTTTTTTTTGTTTTAGAAGAAGTGAATTAATTTACGTTTTATATTTTATGAATAAATATAATTCCTAAAAAACTATTATTAGTTTTTTTAATAAATGCATATCGACTGGGAAACATGACAATATGATGCTGCATGTAGACTTAGTCATTCACTGTATATTTTGCACAAAGCATTACTGGTTCACAAAAAATTTAATCAATAGTGAACAAATAAAAAATGAGAAAACCTAGAGTTTTATTTTATTCTATATAAAATAGTCTATGATTTCATCCACATGTGCATGTTCCATATGTCTGACAGAATATCCTCTTTGGTTTCCACCTTCTATTATTGCTAGTAACAATGTAAATGGAAAATCACTGGAAATTACCACTTTTGTAATAAGTTTAAGACATTTAGAAGTCTGTAAATTAGAAACGAAATCTAAATATTACAACTATATACAGGAAGTAGAGAATTCCATTACAGCTAATTCCAAAAATGTCCTTAAATATGTTCATTCCAAGCAAGGTTCAACAAGAATTCCTAATTCACTGTATTATAATAATGCTTATGTTGATTCCTCAATGTTGTGCAAGGTCTTGCAAAAACATTTTCTTCTACTTACAACATGAGCACCTCTTTTACCAGTATTGACTCGCGTCACTTTATTATTGTTTATTACCTGTTAGCCTACATAAGGTAGTTCATATTATGTCAATATTACCATCTGACACTGCTGGTGATGATTTAATTCCGAATTTTTTAATAGCAGTGCAAAATATGTTTTAGCTAAGACTGTGTCGGTGATTAACAATCCATATACTACATGTTTCTAGATCAGCGGACGAAAGTGATTCCGATTTTCAAAAAATAAGGAAATGCTCTGTGTGTACGCATTTTCCTATCTGGGCACTTATTGTGGGTGTACATCCGCTTATCTGTATCTTGCCTTTACATCATCTAATAATACGAGATAAAGATACATTAAGTAGACTATAGTAAAACCCTAATTAGTACTTGGTTGCATAAATTTCAGTATAAAACATTAATAAACACACAATACGGCATCATGATTTATGATTGAAGGTTATGGTATGAAGTTTTTAAGAAAAAACTATGGAAAATTTGTAGGTAAATTAATTTAAAATAAAGTCAATAAATAACCCATCAATACCAATTTATAGAGCAGAATTATTATTGGAAGCTCATCAGAAACCAATTGTTAAGATTAATATATCCAGTAATAAAATATATTTACCAAAAAATGTAAAGGAAGAAACATCCTTAATTTGTGAAAATATTGCAATATTAAAAAATACTATAAATTTCCCACGTGTTGAACGAAGGTATGTTTTAGAATTCTACTACTTTTTGTATACATTTTTTATGTCTAAATTTGGTTTAGGTGTGCCCGATCTTTAGCTATTTGGTTAGAAGAAGAGCATTTAGCTAAAGTAATTAAAAAATATTATCAACATTTTGGATTTCAAAATAAAAATGGTTCTTACTTACACCCAGAGGAAGCACTATTCTTATTGGAAACTGTAAGTAAATAGATATTCAGTTTAAAAATAATGTTAAAATTTATTTCCAGAATCGATTAGAAATTTTATGGAAAGATATTCCTGTCACTATTCAACAAGGATACAGTTTAATCATAAACAGTGACATTTTATCTATAGATAAATATAGGATATATAAAAAATTGGCATTGCAGGGTTTTAAAATATTAACAATTAAACAATTATCTGATACAGATGAACCTGAAAATAAAAGACTCAAATTAACAAATGAAAAATCTCTTATTTCTTCAATATCTAATGAATTGAAAGAGGGTTCACAAATATACGGATCTTTAGAAAAGGTTCATGAGGCATTAAAGAAAAATAAATATAAAATATGTACCGCAAGGAAAAAGGATTTATATGATGTTAATATACTGTAAGTAACATATATTTAATTTATTGTAAATTCAATCTTGTCTATAATTTTTAAAGAGAGAATGGCGAACTTAATCCAAATATGGGATTAGTAAATGAGAATTCCAAAAATTTATATGCATTGCCTTTATTAGACAATGTGACATTTTATAGATTTCAAAAAGTTAATATACCCAATATATCTAAGGACGATGTAAGTTAAGTAACTATTTATGCACATTTGTATTGTAAGATTAATAAAGAATTACATTTGTTTTGATTCTTTTGCGTATTTGTTTTAAAATTATTTATTAATAGTATACCACAGTGTTATCACCAAATAGGAGAAACATTAGACATTTGGTTTCCACGCATTCATAAGAAGTATAACACAAGGTAACAAAATGAAAAAAAAATTTGGTGCCGGAAATATAACATCAGATTTTAGATGTTTTTAATGTGCTGATTCCAAAAATGCCACCAGATTTTTTCTATCAGCTCTAGTTTTTGAGATACAGGTTAATTTATATTTTTTTCTGATAAAGGATAACAAATAAAGAGATAAATATGTACTTAATCGTCAAAATAGAAATTTCCCAGAATGTAATTAGCGAAATGGAGACCTGGAATTGTCCCTGACCCAATGTTCCTAAAATGGCCTTCAAGAGATGTCATGATTCAAGGAAAACAAAACGTGATCAACGAACCTTTGGTTGTAAGAGAAAAAATCTTACTTCCGCCCTTGCATATCAAGCTAGGCTTAATGAAGCAATTTGTGAAGGCTTTTAATCGAGATGGAAATTGTTTTGGGTATTTATCACGTAAATTTCCTGGCATTAGCACGGAAAAACTAAAAGCTGGTATATTTGATGGTCATCAAATAAGGCAACTTGTTAAAGATCCACAATTCACCACATCAATGAACGAGACTGAATCTAACGCTTGGTGTTCATTTGTTCAAGTAGTACAAAATTTTCTTGGCAATCATAAAGCAGAGAATTACGTAGAATTAGTGGAAACTATGCTTTCAAATTTTAATATTCTCGGCTGTAACATGAGTATAAAAGTTCACTACCTCCACAGCCACCTAGATCTTCTCCAGAAAACTTAGGTGATTGTAGTGAAGAACAGGGGGAAAGATTCCATCAGGATATTAAAACTATGGAAGATCGTTATCAAGGACGATGGGATAGCCACATGATGGCGGACTACTGCTGGAGCCTTCAGCGAGACTGCCCTAGTAAACTCCATTCTAGAAAGTCGTATAAAAGAAAATTTTTATGTGATTAGTGACTAATGTAATTATGTAAATTAAGTTTTTGCAATAAATACTTAAATCCATGTCTTTGTTTTTTTAACTGTCAATAGTAATATTATATATTATAACAGTTATAACGTAAAATATATACACAATTTTTTTAAAAAATCTCAAAAACTAGATCTGATAGACCAAATCTGAGAACTTTTTTACATTCTATATCCAAAAATTACCCAGGAACAGTTAAAAAATCGCAGGCACCAAAATGTGTGTTGGCCTGTGTAATTAGAAAGTGCCTCTTGGATGTCTACTTCCGCCAAACTGCTTTTATTCATCATTTTGCTCTATTTATATTTAGTTAAATCCACCCAAAAAATAAGCTGTATTTAATATGCCTGCAATGGCTCTATATAAAACTAGAACTAATCTACAACATTTCACGACGGAACAGTTGAAGCACAATTGCTAATTATTGGCAAATGTTATTCTAAAATCAAACCTAATTATAAATTATGCCCAAGTAGAAAAAGAAAATATGTATGTATTTAATTATTAAGTAACAATTATATTTGCAATGAAAGAACAGTAACCTGCAATACTAGAATTAGCAAAACATGGAGTAACAAAAAAGATACGTTTATAAACCCGATACAGTATGCTGCTGTGAGTTTGGAATAGATATAATTAATTTACTTACACAGCCACAATAATTGAGGAATTTGGGCTTTTGATATGAGCTTTATGTACATATACAGGTATATTCTTGACGGACATACAACCATGCTCGGATGTATTAGACACCCCAGGTAAAAACCCTTATTCTCGGTATTATCCAAGTCCGACGGAAATTAACCGTAAAAATAGTTAATGGTATTTACACAAATGCGTTTTTGAATACCCTAGTTAATCCCCTATTGAAAAGAATAGGTGGAAAGGGGAAATTGTGGATTTTAGAAATTTAGTGTCATTCTAGCAGTGTGTGAGCAACGTGCGTTTGTGGTAGAGATCAATTAGAATATCCTATTTTTTCACGTTGTGTCAGTTATCTGTTGAAGAAAAATGCCTAAAACACGCGAGTTGTCGGTATGGGAACGCGCCCAAATAGTGCTACTGCATTCCCAGAAGTTATCAATAGCTGCAATTGCAAAAAAAAAAATGTTCGCGATGTGCAGTCCGTACAACCATTAGTCGCTGTCAGGAGCGTGGGTCGTTTGTTAACAGACCAAAAAGTGGCAGAAAACCCTGTACCTCGATTAGAGAAGACAAAATTTTACAAAGACTGGCTCTCAGTGATAGGAAAAAATCGTCGAAGCAGCTCGCCAGTGAGCTGAAACAGCGTTATCGCATAACAGTTTCTGCGCAAACAGCGAGAAGGCGTTTCCAGCGTGCTGGTTTAAGAGGGTGAAAAGCGCGACCTAAACCGCTTTTAACTGACGCTCATAAAAAGAAGCGGTATTTATGGGCCAAACAACATGAAAATTGGACAATCGAGAAGTGGTCGAAGATTCTTTGGTCTGATGAATCGAATATCGAGGTATGTAAGTACATCTTCATGACTAATATTCTTATCGTTGTATGCAATTCAGTCTACATGTAACATTAAACAAAATTAATTATTAACTTTCTTCTTTTGCCTGGCAGCTTTGGGGACTACCTGGGACGCTATACGTTCGGCGTAGGCAAGGGAAAGCTGATGAACTACAATGTATCATTCCCACAGTAAAATTTGGAGGTGGTAGTATCATGGTTTGGGGTTGTATGTCTGCGTACGGTGTTGGAGAAATGTAACTGTGCGATGGACGGATGAATAGCCAACGCTATTTAGCCATGTTGGAGGAAGTATTAGAACCGTCTGTGCTAAAACTATTCGACCAGGATATTTCACAATACATTTTTCAGCAAGATAATGCGCCCTGCAACAAATCGGGAGCTGTAATGTGTTGGTTCGAGGAAAACACAGTGGAGGTATTGGATTGGCCGCCACAAAGGCCCGATTTGTCGCCCATTGACAATTTGTGGCGTATCTTAAAAACTAAGATCACGGAACATAAATGCCTGTCAAAAGCAGAATTATCAACAAAAATTCGCGAAATATGGCCTGCAATACCACCGGCAGAGTGTTACAATTTAGTAGCAAGTATGCCTCGACGAGTGCGAGTTGTCATTATGGCCAAGGGCGGAGCGATAAAATATTGATAAATTGTACTATATTACTAAATAACACTTTGTACATAATTTTCACAACAGTTTTATTTTCCTCACCTACTTTTGACTAAACTATATAAGCTATATATGTATGTATGTACATAAATTCGTAAGGTGTCTAATACATTTGAGCATGGTTGTATGATGCAAAACAAGAAAAAGCTTCTTTTTCTTTCTGGAACATTTAATTCCTTTAAATGAAAACTAAAATTCTCCAAGAGTCTGATTAATATTCAATTTTAAAATTCGCATGTCGCACCATGCTTCACGACATTTGATCTTTAAGGCACTGCGAACATTCATCCAGCTACAAATTATACCTTCTACTGGTCTTACATGTGATATATGGTTCTTAGATGTTTTTACTAACTCTGCAAATTTCTTGTATGCTGTATATATTTTTCATATTTCGTTAGGTAAAATATGGAATTACCTAACCGGTACACTGGATAAACCAGAATGAATTAATCTTATATAAGGCCATGCAATTCATTAGTTATTTTCAGTCATCGTTACCTATTCTTTCATATCAAAGTGAATTACAAAATGATAAATAGTGAAAATGGTTTGATATAAACGGAGACTAGTTAATATGAAGAAAGAAAAAACATTGGACAGCAGTCAGTCATTTGAAATAAAGAAAAACATGTTTGATTATATTATAATACTACATTAGCATTTATGTAGATTCAATCTTATAAAGTAAATTTCAAGTCCTATACTCGGTGAATGTTACAAATTGAAGTTCAAAACCTGTATGCATCCAAAAAAAATTTTTCGCTAACCTTTATTCAATTTAATATAAATAGAAATTATTTCAATTATAGATAAAAAGAATTTATTTTAAGCATTCTGACAAATATCGAATTTCATAATTTTTTTACCTTTTCTTGAATGTATTTCAAAATGTTTAGCTTTGCAAGAAAAACAGACTCTTCAGAAACATTTTAAAATGTAAAAATAAAAGACAAAATATTCATTAAAATTATTATTACCGAAAAAATAAGATATTCTCCAACTATATGACATTTCAAATTAACTGTTAGTAAAGTTTAAGTTTCTTCTTTGTCTCCAATGTTACTTTTCCAGTAGGATGCACCCTGACTTCCGCATCATCCTTTGTGGACAGTTCACCAATTACTTCTTTGTATGCTTTAGGACGTTTTGCTTTTGAAATGGGAACTGATATTTCAGAAGCATTTTCTAATGTAAAAAGAAAATATATTGATTATTTGGTGCTATTAAAAAGGAGTAAGATATTATTTAACTATATCATATTTTTAATTTGGTTAATTATGGAAGAAGTAGTGTTAAACCAAAATTAGATTTTAAAAAATAGTGTAATTGATCTTCAATATTTCAACACTAGAAAATAAAATTACTGATGCATTTTGTATCAAAATTTAATTGTAATTTTTACATGAGTTGCAAATATCCTTTTAATGAATAAAATAAACTTACTTAATGTATAATAAATAGGTATACTCAAGCTTTTTGGAGTTTTCAAATAAAGGCCACGTATATTAGACCAACTACCTGGGAATTGTTTATCCAAACCCTTACATACTTCTTCGATATTGTCATAAATTAGCTTCTCTGGCATTTCAGAATGTGCAATTTGGATAGTAAAATTATCACCATGTGGATGCAAATTTGTTGACGTCTTCCTCAAAGCAAATTCGATATTCTCTTTCAAATTTTTAGCCCCTAATCTCACAGGAATTGGTAATTTTCTTTTGTCACGAAAAATTTTACCTAATTTTTTAACTACATAACTAGATATTTTAGCATCCACAATAAACAAATCATATAACTCCACTAGTTTACGCAAAAGTTCAAATTCACTATATTCTGTTTTTAATTGATAAAAAGGCATTATAGTTTTAATATTAGTTATATCATTTTCTTTCAATAAATTCTCATAATGTTCTATAGTTTTTTCAAATTCTCGCTTATGATAACTTTTACTATCTTCTGTAATCAAGCATATTTCAGTTGAGTCCTTTATTAAACTATGTTTTAAAGGAATTCGTAATGTTCTTGATGGTGTTTTGCCAATTTTAACAGTAGAAAATTGTAGAAAAATGGGAATGTCATCCTCGAATAATGTTTTATCACTTTTCTTCGCATTTATAACACTAAATAAAGCTTTTATACCAGATCTTACAGTATCTTCATCCAACCTATTTTCATCTAGATTAGATTTTGAGGAACCAACTAAACCTTTTTTTCGTGTTTTGGGTTTGTCCATGCTACTTAAAACAGTATTAAATTTCTTTGTTTTTCTATGATCACTCATTGTCTTAATTTTACCCATAATTATAACTATTGTATTAATACTTTCAACACGTGTTATTACTGGCTAATTGGTTATACATACAAATGTTGAAAATATTTTAGGTTAATGGGCACTGTAAGTATAAAATTATCTTTTTACGTGTTGTACCATCTAGTATCCAATCTATAAATTTCTATTAACAATTCTACGTTATTAAAAATACAGGTTATTTCATTTGAATGAGAAAAAAGCTTGAAAAGTTTACCAGAGATGACGGAATCTAAATTAAATTTTCACAATCAGCATACAAGAAAATACGCTATGTAAGAACTAGGAATTTTGTTGTATTTCGGACGTAAATCTAATGAGATATGTTGCTTACAAAATAGCAATCACAATTATTAAAGACAAATAAAACACAAGAATCGTTATAATTGTGTGATTTTATATAAATATGGATAAAATATAACCTAAATATTATACCAATACGTTAAAGAACAACAATATGAAAAAATTAGAAAAGAAATTTTGGAGGCATTATAAATTTTTATGTGCAATACGCATATTATTGGTTTTTTTCCCTCAAACTGGTTATATTCACCCAGATGAGTATTTTCAATCAATTGAAATTTTAGCCAGTGAGTTATATTAATTTTTTTCACAAGTTTTAGTTTTATGATTATTAAGCATAATAAATCTGTTATTTTTCAATTAGAAGTTTTAAATTTAATACAAATTTATATATATATACATATATATAATGTAGCAAATACATTACATTCTGATCAATGTAGGATGATTCCAGTTTTTTAGAAAATAATGTAAAGCTGCCTTATATATTAGTAAATACATGCCCTTGCATGCAATAAGAGCAAGTGATTAGCATGATAAATTTCAATGGAGGCCATAAATTTTAGTATAATTGACTTTGCGTAAGCAAATAGCAGTGAAAGTTTTTTATTTCTTAATTACTGAAATGGTAATAGTTTTTATATATCTTACTTTTTAATTATGAGTTCTAAAAAAGATTACCATTACTACTATTAAGTAATATTAGTATTGTATTATTGAATGCATCACTTCTGCTTAACAGGTAGTAACGAGTTATTGAAATAAAAAGCGTAAACAAACTATACCTATGTTCTATGTGTTGACAGTATTGTTATATTCATTCGCACAATGCACAAGTTTATCTAAATGTTATAGATTTAGCAGAACTGATGATGAGAGTATACTTTTTCAATTTCAAGTACGTCAATAGATTTTTATTTTATTTTCATTTCAGGTGACACATTTGATCTAGATGCCAATAGACCCTGGGAATTCAACATAACATTTCCTGTGAGGAGCATCAGTACACAATATTTTACCATTGGGTTGAGCTATAAAATTTTAAAAACTGTTGACATTTTCGTGCGCTCCCTCCTTCAAACAACAATATACAGCCCATATATGCTTCTAATCACTCCTAGAATTTTTATTTGTCTTTCATCCTTCTTATGCGATTATTGCATGTATCAGATTTGTGTTGCAAATAATGAAAAATATAAATCTCGTTTGCTCATATTGAGCAGTTCATATGTCATTATTGTATATGGTACTAGAACGTTTTCGAATACACTAGAAATGATCTTCTTCTCTTTGTTGTTATACTATGTTTCAGAAAGCATGATTTTTTCACATGTCATAGTGAAGCATCAAGAATATTTTAAGAGGCGCTACGATAAAAGTGAGACTGCAGTTGATAAGGCCAAATTTCACAAGATGACCCTATTTTTAGCACCCCACAATTATCGAAATTTCTTTATTATAAGCACAATTACAGTTCTAGGTACATTCAACAGACCTACATTCCTTTGTTATGCCGTAATTCCTATCTTCTTTTGGTTGTTCAGAAGCATAGGTACTAAATCAGTTACGCCATTGCAGTTTCATTCTAGATCGATTGTTGCATTTTTTGCATCCATACCCACTATTTTAATTTTGGTCGTGATAGATTCTTTCTATTTCGGATATCTGACCTGGGGTGAAATCGGCATGTTGGATATTTCAATTAACAACTTTGTTTTTCCATGTTTTAATTTCGTACGATACAACTGGAACGAGAAAAATTTAGAAAAGCACGGAAAACATCCTACGTACCTGCATTTATTTGTCAATATTCCATTGTTGTTTAATATACTGGGAATAGTTACTCTAATTGAGTTCGGCGATATGCTCAGAAAGTAAGTATAAAGTCTGACTGGTTACACACTAAATTTTAGTATTATATATCATGTCAAAATTGTTTTTAATGTAAGTTCGATCAACAAGGTTAAATTCTTCTCTAAACTTAACATATCATGTAGAGCATTAATCGCATTTTTATAGCCAGATCTTGTACTGCAAATGAATCAACTTGTATGGTACCGACACAAAGATTCTGATTCTGATTGTTTTCATTTTTATTACCATTTTATTCAGGCTAAGAATGGTATAAGTTAAAGTGGTATGAATTTCCCTAGGCTGTTTGTCTAAATGTACTATGGGTTGGCGTTGAAAATCTTTGTCTCAAAAAACTACCAGAATTACTTAAAAATCAACAAAATCATTTTATTCAAAATATTTTAAATGGGAATCGAATATCTTTTTAAGTCATTGGTGACATTCAACTGTCAACAACAATCAATTTCAACATCACTGGCTTTAATTCATACAAAGAAGTTTCCCTTTCTTCACTAAATACAACTTAGAATATAAAAAGTCGAAGTCTGGTCGAAGAGGATGAACAACATCTTGTCAACACGTTCAAGGACACCAAATTAAACAATTTGGTCATTCGACAATCCAAAAAACATGTTATGATTATTTCGACTTTACTGATATTTAACATTTATTTTATTCTCAAAAAACAACTCATTCTTGTGATGGATTGTAGGTGTTTAAAACACAACTTTAAGAGTTGTTTTTATTTTTCCAAAATGCACATTAACAAACAGAAAACAGTGATTTACACCACTCGAAAAGATTGTCAAATCCACCAAAATACGTCATAGTCAGACTTTTCATGTTGAGAGAGTTCCTTTATTAGTTGACTTTGTGCATCAATTTTTTTTTCTAATATACTTTGTTTAATTACAGGCTGTTTCGGAGAAAATACCATTTACTGCCATCCATAAGGAGCATAAAAGGGTTAATGACCGCCTCGATAATTGCTCCACTATTCCTATTATCCTCATTTGCTCATCAAGAGCCACGTTTCATCATTCCTATAATCTTTCCAATAGTTTACCTTTATGCCGATAAAATATACGAGGAACCGGATTACTCGATCGTTGAAATGAAGCTTGAAAAGAATGACTTTACTGTATTAAAGAAAAGTCAACCAAAATCACAAACAATTTTAAAATTGTGGATTGTTATAAATATAATTTTTACGATGTTTTATGGTTTTATACATCAGGGTGGTATATATCCCACATATAATTACTTATCTAAAGAAATTCGTTATCATCCGAACACCCAGTATAATATATTTACTAGTCATATATACAGCATACCTTATTCGATGTTACTACAGCCAAAGACCGACAAATTATATTTTAGTAGCAAATCAAAATATCAGAGAACCAAGAGAGTTTTCTTGTACGAGGAAGGATCACAGGATATTTTTATTGTCTTGCAAAAAATTCAAAGGATATTGAATGTACTAGATTCGAAGAAAGTCAAAAACAAATTACTGTACATTCTTCCAAGTAGTTTAGATAAAAAACTGGGTGAAATAATAACTTTGAATTACACATATTTACATTTGACAAAAGCAAAAACTGTATATCCTCATTTGAGTACAGAGGCTTTGCCCGATTTAACTGATTTTATAGATAAAATTGCATTTGTCGACATGAACTCTTTGGATTTAGGAGATTTATGGACTTGTTTTTGTGATGTATTTAAATCTTTTGGACTTACTATTTATAACATAGACACAGGAACGTAATTTAAATGATAAATTCAGTTTGAACAATTTAAAGTGCATTTTCAAAATACAAAATAGAAACAGAGTTTGATTGAAATGTAGACAAAATATAGATCGCAAAATAAAGAGAATTACCAATGCTCAGATTTTTATCCGTAGCACATAAAGGGTTTTCCAATAGGGACTTGACAACTTTTAATTCAATTTGTGAACGCACCCTTTCACTAATCATCGAACTGTCACTGTCAATTTATTCAGTAAACTTAACATTTTCATTATGGTAAAGTACACGAACGAACAACGTCTGCAAATTATAAAAATTTACTACAGAAATTCGGAGTCGGTGACTGCTACTTTAAGAGCGTTAACTCCGATTTTCGGCCGTAATTCTCGCCCTAGTAGACAGGCAGTAACAAGTTTAGTGCAAAAATTTGAGACTACATATTCGTTGTGTGATGTTGCCGTGCCAGTGAGACAACGGGTTGGTCGAAGTGTCGAAAATATCGCTGCCGTTGAAACATCCGTAGTAAATGATCCAAATCAGTCAATTTCACGGCGTTCTCAAGAGTTGGGCATCGCCCAGACCACTTTATGGCGAATTTTGCGTAAGGATCTTGGTTTACACCCATACAAGATCAAGCTGACTCAAGAATTGAAGCCGATGGACCATTTGAAGCGACGTACGTTCTCCGATTGGGCTCTGGAGAAGATGCGCCAAGATGATCAATTTCATCGCAAAATCATTTTCAGTGACGAAGCTCATTTTTAGCTCAGTGGGTTCGTCAATAAGCAAAATATGCGTTATTGGTCGGGTCAAAATCCACATGTGCTTCATGAAACACCACTTCATCCACAAAAAATAACTGTTTGGTGCGGTTTGCATGCCGGCGGCGTCATAGGGCCATATTTTTTCGTTGACGATAATGATCGTCACGTTACTGTGAATGGTAATCGTTATCGCGCCATGATTACCGATTATTTTTGGCCCGAATTGGAAGATATGGACTTGGACAACATGTGGTTTCAGCAGGATGGTGCCACAAGCCACACAGCACACGTTACAATCGATTTATTGAAGAGTAAGTTTGGTGAGCGTGTTATCTAAAGAAATGGACCAGTCGATTGGCCGCCTCGTTCGTGCGATTTAACGCCTCTAGACTTCTTTCTTTGGGGCTACGTCAAGTCATTGGTCTATGCCAACAAGCCGACAGCGTTGGAAGAGCTCAGAGCCAACATTGAACGCGAAATAGCAGCCGTTTCGGCCGAATTGTGTGGCCAAGTCATCGAAAATTGGGTCCAACGAATCGACCGCTGCAAACGTGCCCGCGGTGGCCATAGAACGAAGTCGAGTTCCATTCATAATTGTTTTGATTGTACTTCAACCCGATAATATAGTTTTTGAAATATCTCAAATGGTCTGCATTTTATTTTGAAAAAAAGTTGTCAAGTCCTTATTGGAAAACCCTTTGCAAGCATTTTAATTCTTTATAATGAAACATACATAATATAATAAAGAAGACAAACTAGCATGAAAAGATGAAAATCAAGGTGAGAGCTGCAAAAACATTCGAAGTTTTGGTTTAGTTCAAAGGTATAGAATGTTACGCCAGAGATATCGTATTTCAATTGAATAAGTATACTCCATATTGGACACCAAAATTTACAAATACACTACCGTCCGTAAGTATTTGGACTTATCAACTAATGTTTCTACTGCTACTTAATAAATATTTACATATGTATATACAAATACGTACATACATACATACACGCATACCAATATATTTACAAAATTATATCAATTTATTTCGTCAATATAACCACCTTTACTCTTACTTATTGCAAAACATAATCTAGGAATTCCAGCAGTTAATTTTGCCAGAGTTTTTTTCTGATATTTCCATACCATTCCTCTTGGAGAAGGTTCCACATTACAGTGGAAGATATAGCTGATGCTTTTACCTTTAGATCTAATTCATCCCATAAAAGTTCAATTGGATGAGGGGACCATTACATAACATTAATTAATTAAGAACATCCTCTTCTTTTCCTCAAAAGTAGTCCTTACAAACCTTGTTCTATATTTCGGGTCATCGTCGTGTTGGAAAGTGAAGGTTTCACCAACTAACCGTAATACCGATAACGCCACATTATGTTCTAAAATATTTTTATACTCATTTCATAGAATTCAGTCTGTACGACGCATTGGTCCGACACTCATTCTCCTGCTGATCTTTGAATAAATACTCGTCTGTGCGAGTCACAAATTTCAAAATTCGACTCCTCGCTCCACAATACCTTCTTTCAGTCTTCCACGGTCCCATTCTCGTGTGCTTTTACCCATCGGTAGCGATTCTTCTTGTTTTGTTTCCTTATGGTTTTTTACAGCTACTCGTGCGTCGAGTCCAGTTTTGCTTCAGCGCCGCTTGACCGTAGTCACGCTAATCGTTTTTGCACGTTCCACGCTTACTTTGGCCGCGATTTTCGGAGCGGTCTTTCATCGGGTTCGTTTACTGGGCATCACTACTTTGCGGTCTTCAGCTGCCGTTCGTTTCTTCTCGGTCTCCCACTTCTTTTTTGTTCATAAAACTACCACTAGCAAATTTGTTAATGTTGTAGTCCACCGTTTACCTACTAATGTTAAATTCGCGTGTAATTTACAGATTGCTTTTACCAGTCCTATGATTAACTAAAATTGTAAGATTCGCGGGTAGCAACTCAACTCTGTGTGTATTGACAACAGTTGAAAACGTGGAACTTACGCATGTGAAGTACATGCAAATTTTATAAAGAAAATCAACTGTAACAGTTTCTAAAATTTACAATAATATATAATACAAGTTGTTGAAAATGTTAAAAATGTAAAATTATCAAAAAATAAATAATAAATATAAATAAAAAAGCTCTTTATTTTCTTATAATCCTATAATGGCGATCTAAGTCAACTATTACATGTCCTTTTAAGCGGACCATTTTGAATTTGGTCTCTTCGCATATGCAATCGTGTTCACACATGTTAGGCATCTCCAGAATTTGTTAATAACAAGGTAATTATAACGACTTAACTTGTTAAACCTATCGCAAGGCCTTCCACGCGCAGCATTAGAGGTAATGCTGCGCAATCTTACTCCCAGCGCTCGTCAACTCTCCTAGCGTGTACTATACTCATTTGACACTGTGTCCGCGCGACAGAAAAGGAAAACTGAAACTGGTAGCATTTAGAAAATGACTAAGGCAATTTGGTCTGTGAGGATGCAATCGAGAACAAAACCATGATACTCTGGACTGAATAGAAAAAAAAAACAATTTGAATTGGACGTGTGACTTGCAAAGTTTACATTTTTTTGTCGTGCTTCATTTAAGCTGAGTGATCGATTGTTACTTTATCCCAAGATATTTTCTTTTGTTAACATTAACATAATTAATGTTCATTGAATCCACTTAATAATTCTTCATTGCCAATGTTACTCTAAAAGTATATACAAACGTGTACGGTGAATCGTTTAAGCTTTGAGCTACAGTATAGTGCATATACATATGTTATCAATTACCAATATTAAAATCACATCAGTACAAGTAATGATATTTTATTGTGTAACTAGTGTCTGAATATATTCAAAACGTAACTGAATTTTACTGTTGAGCAACTTTGACAAAGTAGATTAAATTATGAATATGGTTATGGCTTATAACACTGTTAAAATTTTTCTTTCTTCTTTTGTCATAAATCTATATAAAATAGGGTGGTGCCATTTATATCAAAATGTAATTTATTTTATTTGTAATAAAGAGGATAGTGATATAATAAAAAAATTTCTTAATAATAGATTATTAGTCTGTCTAAAATAAAAGTGAAGTGTTCAATTCAATATGGCTTCTAGTAATAAATTATGTTCCCAGATAATGAGTATTTATTATCAATAATATTACATGATAAATTATAAATGTGTATAAAAATTTGGATATTAAATCGTAGATCCAACTGCCTAAAATGTTAGAAATAAATTATCAAAAATTTTTACTTAATATCTATTTTATGACCAGCCAAAGTTAATTCCAGTCATGTGGTAAAATCTAATATTATATGGTCTATAAAAATCTCTTAATTTTTGTAAAACTACAGGGTTTATGTATGGATGGTTTCTACCTTTCGTTTTGCCTAAACAATGTGGTGCACTGTGACCTTCACTTTTGAAAAGACAAGGAAAGCCCTTTGTTGAATTAAAATAAAAATGTTTTTCCGTTACAACCCTTTTTAAACCAAAAAAATCTTGTACTCTTTTCAATTCCAAGGCAGGATCTAAAATTAATCTTTCACCACTTACAAACAAAAACTGAGATAAGGGAAAATATTTTAACCACCTTGCTAAATATCTGGCATATATACCTAATTTAACCGGCCCCCAACTAACATCAATTGTTGATTTATTACTACCATTTACAAAGACTAGCTGCTCGAAAGGTTTCATATCAGGTTTTTTAGATATGGCTTGAGTGTAATCTGATATTGCTCTTGTTACTGGATTCCTTACTACTACCAAAAGTTTAGTTGATGGATTCATGTGTTGAACTCTACGTGGAGCTTCTTTTGTGATGAAGTATGATGGTGACTTTTCAATAGTTATTTGGCCTTCTAATGTGGGAGGCATTTTCCCACGATACCATTGAAAACCTATACATATTTTCGTTAGTTCTTAAAGGCGCACACACACACACATACAACATGATCTTTACCTTTGGCATAGTGTTTGTCAAAAAAATGGACTTCACTACCTGCAGCACGGACATCAGGATGTATTCGAATAAATTCTAAAAGTGCCCTTGTACCACCTTTCTTAACCCCTATTATAAGAGCACTTGGTAGTTGTTGTTCAGGATTAAGTCCTTGCTCTCTAAAGAAACGGTATTTTGGTGATGCATCAGTTTCATTTGCTTCTAAAAGTGGTACAACACGAACTGATGTTGTATAATGAAAGGAAATACTTTCACTTGATAATAAAGGGTTGTGTTTCCACTGGAAATAAAATGATGTACATAAGGATTCCTTACAAATTTTCATTACAGTTACCCTGGGGAAAGCCCTCGAAATACTCGTAACAACGCATGTATTAAATGTGTAAATATAAATGGATATAATGACCAAAATTAACAAGAAAAGCAATACTTTCTGTGATACATGAATATCCATTCCATTTAAACGGAATCATCATAATATTTCGTGTTATCACTCTCTAAAGAATTGAAATTACCAAGTTTTATCATTATCAAAACAAACATATTTGCAATTTCGATTTTGTATTTTGTCGATGTAATAGAAATCTGCTTTATCCAAATGCAGAACCTTTAAATTTTTTAATTGTGTGTGAACTAAAGAAGAAAGTTTTCCAAATATTTTTCTTAATGTATAACAAAAACTCAATAGAAATTATACGGACCTGAACAAAATACTAAAATATATTGAGAGGTATTTATGTACATAATTATTTGTTTAGCTTAGCAATCTTGTTAGAAAAACTATGTATGTCAAAAGATTGTTATAAATAAGAAAAAGTATAAATGCCTAATCCTATTTACAAAATAAAAATTGTTATTACAATGGTATATTTAGTTCAATGAAAATATGAAACAGAAGTAATTTAATGACAACACTAATTAATTCTTCCCTTCTTTTAGTTCTTTATTTTCCTCTTGCAGTTTTTCAATTAATTTCATCATGATTTCTTCCCTCTCTTCATATTCGGTCTTCATATTTTCAATTTCCGTGCTGAATTTACTATGCATCTGCTTTAAAATTGTTATTTCCTCCATCAGTTCTTTAATTTTTGTCTTTTGTTCGTCGGCAAGCTTATCATATTGCGACTTCATCATTTCCATGCTTTCTCGGCTCTGTCTAATCGTTCTTTTGTAAGTTCCATACAGGTCCACGTATTCGTTTTCTAAATTCTCTATTTTATTTTTGTGAATTGGATTTTTTTGAACGTCCGCTATTAAATGGTTGTGTCTCAAATTAACAACTTCACCTTCTGCTTGTTCGTATTTCCCTTCTAATTCTTCTTTTTCCTTTAATAATCCATTATACTCTTTCCGAATTGTATTTCTTTCCGTTAGTGTTTTTCGAAGTAATTCTCTACATTTTTTCAAAGCACTTTCTAATTCTTCCAAATTTGCAAATATCTGTTGGTAGGTTATGGAGTTGCTGGATGTAGAAGTACGTCTTCTTGGCGCTACATTAACATCTGTACCGGTTTCGAAATTGGAATGTCTCAGTAAAATGTCATCCGTTCTAGATAAAGTATTTTCCAGATAATATTGTAAATCGTCTAATTTACTGGCGAGTTTTTTCGATTTGGATTTCGCCGGTGAACAACTTAACATTTTCATAAGATTATTTGTAGAATCCACTAACGCAAAAGCACTACGCTCATTACATATTATGCATACATGTCTACGTTCGTTCTTAGCAAGCTTTAATTGACAAAATATTTTTTATTGCCGCTATCTTATCTCGTGAGGGATTGAATTTGTATTTTCTTATCGAATAGATGGTTATTTGACTCGCAGATATGTGTGCTCGCTTAAGTTCTTGTCTTATCACTTATCGATACAAATGTACTTATTGTTATTACGAAAAGTGTTCGATTATTCGAAATTAAAGTAAAACGTGATTAAGTTCTAATCACTGCAGTCGTTTCGCATAAATATTAATCTAAATATTTATATATTGTATCGTCTTTAATAATCCTTAAAATTAGCATGTAGTGTGGAATGAAAATGTCGGAATGAGTTGTTATCTTTGAATCTGTACATCTTGTTTTCAAAAAATATATAAAAAATAATTCGGATGTCTACCAAAATCATTATGTTTATTCGAGGTATTCATCTTAAATAGAAATAGAACGATTCGCTTGACCAGAAAGTGCTTCTAATAACTTTTTATGCTGCTGGTTGAGGTGCTGTTGACATTGCTGACCGTCGAATATCTTCAATTGTTGCCGAACTGACAAGAGTATTGGGTTGGCAACTAAGTACTTTCGGTTTTGTAATATAAAATAAAACACTTTCTTTTTAAACAAAGAATAGTTTTTAATCAATTATATATTTTCCATTTTGCTCAATGACCTTTTCCCATCTTTCTTTCAGTTGCATGATTCCGCGCTCATAAAATTTCTGGTCCTTATCAGCAAAAAACTGAACCAGGTGCGAGTGCAGGTCATCGTCATTTGTGAAAGTTTTACCATTCAAAGAATTCTGCAAAATTCGAAATAAATGGTAATCAGATGGTGCTAGATCGGGCCTGTATGGGGGATGTGGCATCACTTCCCAGCCAAGCTGCAATAATTTCCCACGAGTTGCCAAAGATGTGTGAGGCCTTGCATTATCTTGATGGAAAACTACACCTTTCCGATTTGACAATTCTGGCCGTTTTTCTTTGATTGCTTCATCCAGTTTTATTAATTGTTGACAGTAAACATCAGAATTGATCCTTTGGTTCCTTGGAAGCAGCTCAAAAAACAACACCTTTGTAATCCCACCAAACTGACAGCATGATCTTTTTTGGATGCAATTCAGCTTTCGATGTGGTTTGAGCTGGTTTATCGTGTTTGCTCCATGATCGTTTTCGAACTATGTTACTGTACAGGACCCATTTTTCATCACCAGTGATGATTCTTTTTAAGAAAGGGTCGGTTTCATTTCGTCTAAGCTGCATATCGCAAAAGTTGATTCTTTGTGTTAAATGAATTTTTTTCAATTCGTGAGGTACCCAAATATCAAGCTTCTTAACTAACCCAAGACATTTTAAATGTTTTTCAATTGTGTGCGATACATGTAGCCTCTCCGCAACCTCTCGAACAGTTATATGACGATCCTCTTCAATTATGACTTTGATTTGGTCATCATCAACTTCAGTAGGCCGACCAGAACGTTGCTCATCTTTGAGGGAAAAATCTACAGAACAGAAATTTTTATACCAATTCTGACACGTGCGCTCTGTTAAGCAATTAGCACCATAAACTTCACATATCTTTTTGTGAGCCGCAGCAGCTTTCTTTCCTTTACGGAAATAAAATAGTAAAATGTGTCGAAAATGTTCGTTTCTGCACTCCATTTAAAATTAACCCACAACTAATAGCTTTAATAAAAATCACGCACTACTTGCTTCTGAAGTTACATCAATGTGACTAGTATCACGCGACAAACGGTAAAGTACAGCACTAACATACGTTATACAAAAAATAAAGCAACGCTCTCTATCAGTAAAAACCGAAAGTACTTAGTTGCCAACCCAATACTTTGGATTTCGCGCTTAATCGTGAAATGTCTGTGTGGTACTTTGCTATTTTGCAGTTGAAAATAGATATTGATGCAGTGAGGTAACCGTTAAAAGCAAGTGTTGTTTCGTGTTTTGCGTTCCTCTTTATTAAAACTTTTCTAATTGTATTTTTTTTCCGTTAAATAATAAAGCGTTCCAAGCGCGAACTGTATTTTTATTATTAAGAATATTTGTGAATAATTAACAAAAACAATTGTATAAATGGAAAAAAATATAATCGTTCGAAATTAAATTGGGCGAAAAGATGTGATGTTTCTTGGTAAAAAATCAATAACAATTAACGACGGATGAGCAGGTGTATCGTGTATTAATCACAGGGGACTGTTGAATCGAAAAATCGTAAAATGACTAGCGTCTTGGCAGACCAAAATCAACCACAACCGATGACATTGAGAAATTCACAACGGAATGCTCATTGATCGTTACATCAAGGTGCGGAATCTAGTGGACATTGCAAAGATCTCGGATGAATGAATAAGATATATTTTACATGAGCATTTATGTACATACGTACGTAAAAGGCTTCAACCATACAGGTACAGCCATTGATAATAATTCATCAAAACCGTTAATGACCGAACACATTCGTCGAAGAGTATTCGGAGCTTTTCCAACTGGTCTTTTACAATTTGCTCGATATGTAGTAATTGTTTACTATGCCTGGATCAATTATACAATAATATTACACGTAATTACATTAAGTTTTATACAGTAATGGGGAGCGCATTTGGTAAAGAAAAGAATTTTATTATCATGCACCAGTTCGTCATCTACAAGATTGGCTCACTCTTCAGTGTTACCAATTGCAAAGTAAATTAAAGATATTCGATTCCAATATCCGTGTTCCGGCACTGCTATGAAAAGTGGAAGGATTGTCTTCGGCGCTGCATGACTTTTCAAAACAACTGCTTTACAGGTGTGACACTGAGGGATGTCAATTGAATAAGGAATTATAAAAAAAATACAGTCTCATTATTTTATTTAACTCTTTCAGCCACGCTTTCTTATACATAAATTCAGAATAAAAACAATTGCATTTTTTGGTTAATTAACATTTATTTATTATGAAAAACATGTAAAAAAAGAAAAAACCGTTTGGGCTTTTACAAATTAGGGTGGTTAGCATACTAACCACCATGACTGTTGGCAAAACAAATCATTAAGAAATGTTTAGTATAATATAGAAGCAAATTTATTTTCTATGAAAATCTGAAAAACACGTTTTATATTTTCGTATACAAAGAGGGACTTTACAGGTGCCGCATTGCCATATAGTACGCACCGGACTTTTCTTAGATCCATTTTTTCAGATCCGTGCAAAATTGTCGAACAACTTTACCACCGAGATCAGTTTGTACTTTGTCACTATCCTTGCCAGTATATATATCGAAATCTAAACAATAGGCGTAAGTGTGACATCCTCTAACTCTATTATATCGTTTGGTACACCCCTACCCCCAGTGTACTTGTCCGGTTCCCCACTTCTGAATATTTTCTTCCATTTTGGTTCTCTCATAACAGTTTGAGTAAATGAAGCACTCGTAGTAGCACTACCAGTAGTGTCAGGCAAATTTGAAATGGTAATGCCATCGTTCGAGTCAAATTTATATTTAAGATTTAGCTAGAGCCCAGAAGGTATGTCGCCGAGCACCATCGGGTCCGTTTGCATCTCATAATTTTCTCCTTCATTTGATTCAAGACTGCACACACTTTCGCTATCAGAAGGTATACTTTCCAATAAAATATCTTCTATATCACGTTCATTAAATACACGCGGCATCCTTATAATGCAACATAAATATGTATTTTATGAAACCTACTATAGTCACAGTGGTTAGTAATCTAACCACCGTGTTACTTACCTTATTTATCGTAGATTATATAATATATTATAATACTTTGGTTATAAAATAATTAAACGGACACTATACCATAGAGTAACACCGAATTCGTTAAATAATAAACACTCTGAGCATTTTTATTACATTCGGGAAAGTCCCGTTGAAAAACAACACATTTCCACATTTTCAAATAAATCTGTTAATCTACCCAGCATGCCCTAGAGCAAAAGTTTCGAATTAAACGATCAACGACGACTTTAGAAAAAGGAATTGCTTAGCAAATTGGCATCAGACGGCATAAAAAGTGGTTTTGAGAACTCTTAAATAGGTGGTTAGATAACTGACCACCAACACTGAAAGAGTTAAACATCTCGTATGTGTCTCATCGTTTTTAAAAAATTGTGTGTTTAATGGAAAGTTTGGCACTTTTATCTTTAGACAAGTAATTTCGTCGTATTGAAAAAATTCAGCAGTTATCATAGTCCAAGAATTTTTGCACACAAGACGATCCTGTTTGAAACTAAAATATAATGATTAAGAAGACAATAGGGCAATTGTCTTTGGACCGAATATTGCAAATTTTGTGCGTTCATTCATACATACATATGTAAGTACTCGGAAAATGTATTTACGTTCCAATACTAGGGTAGCTTTACATTTCGGGAATTGGCAATATTGTTAGTGTTGCCTCCGATCCGATGATCGAATCGTGAAGTTTGTAATTTTTGACTGTTTTATTATCCGATCGCTATTTCTATTGTTGAGAGTAACTTGAAAATTTTATGTCAGCGAAAAAATGGAATCAACTTGCGAACATTTTCGTGCAATTATTTTTCATAACCTTCGGCGTGGATTATCTTAACAAGAATGCATCGACAAGCCGAATTCTTTATATTGTGATGAAGCACCATTGAAAACTACAGTATATTGTTGGTATAGTGAATTCAAACTTGGACGGGGTTTCTTGGACGATGAATTTCGTGAAGGTCGTCCCACAAATGTTGTTGTATCGGAAAACATTAATGCAGGGTCTGAATTGACAATGCAAGACCGTCATGTGACATACCGTGAGATCGGGGCATCTCTAGGTATTAGTAACACCAGCGTGCATAAGATCTTGCATGAACAATTAGTCGTTAAGAAGCTATGTTCACGTTAGGTTTTACAATTTTACTTAAATTTTACTGATTTTTATCATTATTTTAACACACTTATCTCAAGAAACACTTTTTTCATCCTTTTTATACGTTCACAAATCAAAATAACATAAAAGATTGAATATTCCGAACTGCTACCAAATTGTGAACCACTAAAAAATGACTACTGATCATACATTTGTACAGATAAACAGAATATTAAAAATTATAATAATTAAGTCGTCCAAAAATTGAGCTACCTTAAAATTATCATCCACCAAAATGTGAACCACTCAAAGCAGTTATATTTTTCAATTTTCTAAAATGGTAGATCTTTTTATTTTTAGGTGTTGTTTTATTTATGGCAGATATGCAAGAAAATTATAATAATTCAAATATTTAATAGGATTTATTCACGATATAATCATATTTTGAACGTCTACATTTATATGTTACACGTCAGATTAATATATTCCATGTTAACATGTACATATACCGTGCTTTCATATTAAAATGCTACAAACACCGTATCATATTATATTCGGGTCTAGACAACGAATGCCGATCAGAATGTAAAATGGTGGGGCGCGAGTCAGTCGAATCACAACAACGACTGACTACAGATTACAGATTAAGAAGTTGTTCGTGGTACTTGGCGGAAGGTCTATCACTGACTGTCTAAATTGTTTACGTCCAAAAATTAGTAAATTATAATTATTTTTAACTGTATAATTAGGTATTTTTACACTAAGTTTCGCATTGAACTAAAAGACGTTTTCTAATAAAAACGTTTAAAAACAAAAAAACTCTTAAAGAAGCTAAAAAATAAAGTTACTTCTCGGAACTTAAAAAATACTCTTTAAACAGAAAATAAATATAACTTGCCAAAACTTATAAAATACTTTTTAAATACAGAAAATAAATTCAATTAATTAAATTCTCAAATGTCCCTCCTGCTTGCGCTAAACAGTACCCCAATCTATTATAAAATTCATTTCGAACATTGGCCAGTACAAGAGGATTAATAATTTGGAATTGGTGGTCGATATTAACCCGTAATTCTTCCAAATTATTAGCCCTTTCGTCTTGATGCCCATATAACTTTGATTTTATGTAACCCCATAAAACAAAGTCATTAGGGGCTAAGTCTGGTGACCTTGGTGGCCAGCGAACCACTATTAGATATGACTTTTTGGGGGAATATATTATTTAAATATTCATTCACAATTCTAGTTCCATGGGCCGGACAACCATCATGCTGGAACCATATGTTCTCTAAATTGGGATTAATAGTTCTCAAAGCAGGGACAATGTCATTCCGAAGAAGATTCAAATATATTTCCCCATTTAAATTTCCTTCGATAAAGAATGGACCAATAATGTTATTCCCATAAATACCAGCTCAAACATTCAATTTTTCAGGATACTGTGTCCCCGTATTCAATTGTCGATACTAGTTTTCAATAGACCAATATCGAAGATACGACGGATTGTGTTTACCGTGCAACGGAAACATGGATTCATCGGTAAACACGATACTGTCAATGAAGTGTTCATTCGCATTCACACGTTCTATTACAGTTTCACAAAATTTCATTCTGCGGTGTTGATCAGCATGAAAAATTTCCTGATGAGTTTGGTATTTATAGGATGGGTATTTATTTTTCTTTAATATCTTATGAACTTTACCCACGCTAATACCTATCCCTTCTGATATTTTAGATATAGTAATATTGGAATTTTCTTCGACCATTGCGCACACCATGACTTCTTGCATTTCTTTATCGTTATTTATTCTCCGTATTTTATGACATTTACATCCCAAAATGCAACCTTCTGATTTAAACTTTTTAACTACTAATGATATTGTTGTTAATGCAGGAAAGGGACGATCTACATACTTTTCATAGAAAAGGCAATGGATACGCCGTAAAGAATTACCTTTCAAAGCCCATGTTATCATTTGAATTTTTTCTTCCAATGTATACATTGTCAAAGTAATATACTTAATTAAAAAAATATTTGAATTTAAAGGTCTTTCCGTAACACACTCTCCCAAATGCAAACCACGAATGACCGTTAATATGATATCGATACGCCTACAGTCAAATTAGTGGTGGGGCTGCAGCTAGTACGATAAGTAGTCAGTTATAGTCGTGATTCAAATGACTCGCGCCCCACCACTTTACATTCTGATCGGTATTCGGCAGCTAGACCCAAATATAATGTGGTACAGTTTTCGTAGCGAGGTAAAATGAATGCACGGTATATGATAACTGCTTTAGAGATTCGCAATATGATAAACCAGTTTTGAATAATTTTCTCTGTAATTTGTAGCTGTGAATAAGTTAATTTATTACAATAATTGTGTGCATTTGAGGGAGTTATTTTTAGTAGCTATTTATACTCGTTCGCAATTTGGTGGTTATTAAACAAGGCCAATTTTTCATGTAGTTTTGAGATGTGAATGATGGATAATAGTTGTCTGTATTTTTAGCACAATGACTTTCAAGTCATTGTGCTAAATTAAAAGAGTAAATATGAATATTTATATTCGTTCACAATTTGGTGGCGATTAAATAAATTCAATTTTTTAAGTAATTTTGATGTGCGAACGAGCAAAATTGTGTTTGTTAATGAAGATATAAAATTTAGCTTAATACGTGTAAAAATATGGTATTTTTACGGGAATTATTGGAGTTTTAATGCAAATTTCTGTACCGTTTATTTACTGTTAAATTGTTAAGCTGTAGAGGTAGTATTTAGCTCTAAAACTAGAAAAAAGAGCAGTTCACAATTTGTTGGTTTAAAACTATAAAATTAAAGTAAAATCTATAAATATAGCTATTTATACTGGTTCACAATTTGGTGGTGGTTCATCAAATACAATTTTTTTTACATAATTTTGATGAAAAAAATGAGTTTTAGAGATAAATGTATAAATTTATATTGGGTTGGCAACTAAGTATTTTCGGTTTTTACTGATAGAGAGCGTTGCTTTATTTTTTGTATAACGTATGTTAGTGCTGTACTTTACCGTTTGTCGCGTGATACTAGTCACATTGACGTAACTTCAGAAGCAAGTAGTGCGTGATTTTTATTAAAGCTATTAGTTGTGGGTTAATTTTAAATGGAGTGCAGAAACGAACATTTTCGACATATTTTACTATTTTATTTCCGCAAAGGAAAGAAAGCTGCTGCGGCTCACAAAAAGATATGTGAAGTTTATGGTGCTAATTGCTTAACAGAGCGCACGTGTCAGAATTGGTATAAAAAATTCCGTTCTGGAGATTTTTCCCTCAAAGATGAGCAACGTTCTGGTCGGCCTACTGAAGTTGATGATGACCAAATCAAAGTCATAATTGAAGAGGATCGTCATATAACTGTTCGAGAGGTTGCGGAGAGGCTACATGTATCGAACACAATAATTGAAAAACATTTAAAATGTCTTGGGCTAGTTAAGAAGCTCGATATTTGGGTACCTCACGAATTGAAAGAAATTCCTTTAACACAAAGAATCAACTTTTGCGATATGCACCTTAGATGAAAAGAATCATCACTGGTGATGAAAAATGGGTCCTGTACAGTAACATAGTTCGAAAACGATCATGGAGCAAACACGATAAACCAGCTCAAACCACATCGAAAGCTGAATTGCATCCAAAAAAGATCATGCTGTCAGTTTGGTGGGATTACAAAGGTGTTGTGTTTTTTGAGCTGCTTCCAAGGAACCAAACGATCAATTCTGATGTTTACTGTCAACAATTAATAAAACTGGATGAAGCAATCAAAGAAAAATGGCCAGAATTGTCAAATCGGAAAGGTGTAGTTTCCAACCAAGATAATGCAAGGCCTCACACATCTTTGGCAACTCGTGGGAAACTATTGGAGCTTGGCTGGGAAGTGATGCTACATCCCCCATACAGCCCTGATCTAGCACCATCTGATTACCATTTATTTCGAATTTTGCAGAATTCTTTGAATGGTAAAACTTTCACAAATGACGATGACCTTCACTCGCACCTGGTTCAGTTTTTTGCTGATAAGGACCAGAAATTTTATGAGCGCGGAATCATGCAGCTGAAAGAAAGATGGCAAAAGGTCATTGAGCAAAATGGAAAATATATAATTGATTAAAAACTATTCTTTGTTTAAAAAAAAAGTGTTTTATTTTATACTACAAAACCGAAAGTACTTAGTTGCCAACCCAATAATAAAATAAGTTAAAATGGTAGAAAATCGAAAAGTATAGCTATTTTGAGTGGTTCACATTTTGGGGATTAATAATTTTAAGGTAGCTCCATTTTTGGATGGCTCTAAATTATTATAATTTTCTTTGTCTATACAAATGTATGATCAGTAGTCATTTTTTAGTGGTTCACAATTTGGTGGCAATTCAGAATATTCAATCTTTTATGTTATTTTGAGGTGTGAACGAGTAGAATTGATAAAAAATGTGTTTTTTGAGATAAACGTGTTAAAATAATGATAAAAATCAGTAAAAATTAAGTAAAATTGAAGTAAAATCTGTAATTCTAACTATTTTTAGAGAACCGGCGGAATATAGACTACTTATAAATGACTAACTCTTAAACCAGACATGCCTTAGTCCTAATACATTCGAATTCTTATATGTTCCATATAGTGAAGGAATGGAATACATTAAATAAGTTTCTCAGATACTTCATTAAATTGCGTAGATACTTACGTGAATGTACTTACATGCAGTTGCTTACGGTTCTTTCAACTTGAACGTCAATGCATTTTTGACGACTTGAGATTAAGTATGCTAATATTACACGTAAAAAGAATCTTCGATAACTGCACACTCATACTAATGTATGATTATTCTATTTATGTATTTTAGAATGAATTAATAGTAAAAGTAATCTCAAAAGTCTTTAGCAAAAGTGTAAAGGAAAGTGAATTTGAAAAGAAAATATCAATTAGTAGAATAATGGCGCAACGCACAATGAATATAAACGCTTTAAATCAATAAAAGTAAAGATACCGAGGTACGTAACTTATATATTCAAAAGAATTATTAAAGCTTTATTAACTTAAAAAACTTGTTCAAACTGTAAAATACATTACCTCACTGAAAAGAATAAGGATTACTAACAACAAAGATTGTGAACCAATAATTACGAATAATGGTCATAACTTACTTACTACAGACATAATATACTATTGGGTTATCGGAAAAAAATTTGGTGAGTTCTTTCTACGTTTCTCAGAGGTCGATAATCTTCGTAGAGGTTTGAAAAGAAGTTCCATCACGCTGAGAGCATAACTTTCCTCTGATGATGTTTGCGGCTAATCTTCAAGTCGGAACCAAGACTATTTTCTCACCACACACAATTCACTTTTTATTACCAGTTATCAGTCGCTTCAAAAAAGAGTTTTGTCGCGTTTAAGAAGCGTGTCTCGATGTTTATACACTTCTTTATGTGTTCGTGTATGCTGAAATGATGAATGTTTAATGTTTCTATAATTTCTCGTGTCGTGTGTCATGGATTGATTCACTCAACGTCATTGTGTTGTCATCATCAACCTCAGTGGACTTTCCTAATCCAAAAGCGTGACTTTGCTGGCAACACGATTTTTTATATTCCTAATCTAAGAGAATTATAAATGAAAATTTTTATCCGTTTTACGGAAAATTGTTTCTAGCAGTATAATATTCTTCACCCCAAGTTGAAATTTATGGAATGTCTTCTTCTTTCTTTAGTTTAAACATTTTAAGCTGTCCTTTTAGTCCTTTTTCCCTAAATTTTTGCCCCGTTTCGTAACTGTTAATGAGACTTGAATCCATCACAATTCGAGTGCTCCAAAGAAGGTAAAGACAGTTCTATCCAACATTTTTTGATGATGAACGTGGTGTAGTACTCGTTGATATCTTGAGAAAGGGACCATTACATGAGAAGCGTATTATACAGCAGTGCCAGATACAAAAAGAACATAACAAAAGAAATATTGGAGTTAGAGCAAAAGTAGAAATGAAATTGACTAGGAAGACATTGGAAAACAAGAAATCGATTTGGTTCAGTCATTAAGTAAGATTGAGAGAGGAAAGATAAGTTAAGAGAATCTGGTGATCGAAATTGATAGGAGAGATCGAGAAGAACATGAATTCGGTAGAGATAATGGAACTTGAAACTCTGCGAAAGAAGTTCTTAAGACAAGAAACGAACAGAAAAGAAAATATAAAAAAAGAAAAGTAGATTGCAACCTCGACACCACAATGATCAAAACGGATTCGGATTAGGATGATGATATTGATGATAAATAAATATACGCAGTCTGTCGCAGAGAAAACATAACTTTTTTAAAATAGTACATCTTAGTGGTGTAATCTATTAAAAGAAATATGCGAATTCATTCGCGAACATTTTCGGACATTTATTTTTCATAACCATCGGCGTGGATTATCACAACAGGAATACATCGATGAGCTGAATTCTTTACATGCTGACGAAGCACTATCGAAAATTACAGTATATCGTTGGTGTAATGAATTCAAACTTGGACGGCGTTCTTTGGACGATGAATTTCGTGAAGGTCGTCCCACAAATGTTGTTGTGTTGGAAAACATTAATACAGTGCCTGAATTGATAATGCAAGGCCGTCATGTGTTATACCGTGAGATCGAAACATCTCTAGGTATTAGTAACACCAGCGTGCATAAGATCTCGCATGAACATTTAACCGTTAAGAAGCTATGTTCACGTTGGGTACCACGTAATTTGACAATCGCTCAAAAAAGGACTCGCGTAGACTGGTGCCAGGATATGCACAAAAAATACAATGGCGTTGCTTCAAAGAACATTTATAAAGTCATCACAGGTGATGATTCTTGGATCCATACGCATGAGCCCGATAGTAAACAGCAGTCTACTGTGTGGGTATTCCAAGATGAGTCAAAACCAACAAAAGTTGTTCGCGCTCGAAGTATATCAAAACAAGTGGTCGCCCGTTTTTTTCGCTGCAACCGTGCTTTTAGAGAGTTGTAGAACGGTCAATTCCGAATGGTACACAAATATTCGTTTGCTAAAAGTTTTTGAAGAAATAAGGAAAACAAACCGAAAACAACAGATCATTCGCCACCATAACAATGCGAGCTTTCACAGGTCGATTCGAACAATTGAATATTTAATCGGGCAAAACATTGAATTGATGAGCCATCCGCCGTACAGCCCTGATCTACCACCCTGTGATTTCTTTTTGTTCCCATGCGTAAAGAATAAACTTCGTGGTCAATGGTTTTCTACGCCGGAAGAGGCAGTTGAGACATTCGAAACTCATATTGTGGAGATACCGCTTTCACAGTGGCAGCAATTCTTTTCGGATTGGTTTAACAAATGCAAAAGTGCATTGATTTTCAAGGAGAATATTTTGAAAAGCAATGAAACTATTTTCGATAATAAAAAATTTTGTTTGTTTTCTGTTCCCGAAATATAACCGGCTACCCTCGTATAAATGTATTTTAATAACATACCTTGGAAGTATCAATACAATAGCAAAATTATTTATTTTGCGAGTGCGACCAAACAAAATAAGTGATTACGTATTTGTAAAAAAACTGGAGTGGTACATTACAAAAAATTAATTAAACGGGATTCTGTAGTGATTGCATAATTTCTGTTTCAACCGCAACAATAAATTCATTTAAAAATGGAATTTCGCAGACGTTCATTCGTATTTTTCTTCTAATTTTTAAGCAATCAGCAACAGTTATCGAGTTAGTACCGCAATTTAATACATAACACAAATACCTCGCCTTTATCGAGTTTCCTTGAGAGAAATAGTTTCACGAAAATAACGCGGCGCTGCGGTTTGTGAGAACAAATAAATGCATAAGTGCGAAAGGTAATAGAAAACGGTGATTTTATTGTAATACATGAGAATTCAGGTTCGAATAATATGCGGAAAATCATTAGTTGTCACGGCAAAATTGAATTCGTTGATAGGCAGCTATAAGGTGTTTATTACCGTCTTCGCTCTGTTCAATAAAATACTACAAAATGCATCTCTTCGTCTGTCCAAATCGTTTTCAATTTACACTTGCTTAATGGGATATGGCTAGCTTACATCTTAGGAATGTCTTATGTTATATATAAATTAGTTAGCCGCGAATGCTAAAAACATTTTTGGAGATAGGCACTAGACGCTCTATATACTTAGTATTTGGTATACTAAATTTGTATATATTTGTATATGAAACTACTTCTGGACCTTTTTAACGATCCTGACTATTCCAGGAATTCGGACAAGCAGAAACATGGGATCCGTCATCTGTCTCCGTTCAATACTGTTTCTATTTCTTAATATAAAGAGTTTTTCGAGAGTGCGGATTTAAAGTTACTTTTCGGTCCAGAAATAATATCTATGTTAATCTCTTGTAAGAGGAAATGCGAAAGATAAAGTCGAGATAAATCAGAAATCTGGTATATGTACGAGACGCGATCTATATGTTCCAGGGCAATGCAATTCATGCCCGAATCATTCCATATGTTTCAGTAGGCGTTTTTCCAAGCTTAAAATAAAATTTAATGCGTACGCATTGCTCACATTTTTCACCCATTTTAATGATCGCGGGAGGGGACCATTACCACTTTCCGCAATCGCACGTAGCTTAACAAAAACTGCGCCGATTACCTTAAAACTTCTCACTCACTCCGTAGACATATACCAACCAGCATTTATCGTGACGTGTCGGTATTATTTTGGGTGCTTGTGCTTCAGCGTCAGTTTGGGAACACCTAGATCGCACCTCGTATATGAAATAAGCAGCCGAAACTGTAATATGAAATACGTTGGTCAAACCAACTCTCCTTGAAAATCAATGCACTTTTGCATTCGTTTAAACCAATCCGAAAAGAAATCTGCCACTGTGAAAGCGGTATCTCCACAATATGAGTTTAGAATGTCTCAACTGCCTCTTCCGGCGTAGAAAACCATTGACCACGAAGTTTATTCTTTACGCGTGGGAACAAAAAGAAATCACAGGGTGGTAGATCAGGGCTGTACGGCAGATGGCTCATCAATTCAATGTTTTGCCCGATCAAATATTCAATTATTCGAATCGACCTGTGAAAGCTCGCATTGTTATTGTGGCGAATGATCTGTTGTTTTCGGTTTGTTTTCCTTATTTCTTCAAACATTTTTAGCAAACGAATAGTTGTGTACCATTCGGAATTGACCGTTCTACAACTCTCTAAAGGCACGGTTGCAGCGTGACCGGTTTTCCGAAAAAACAGGCGACCACTTGTTTTGATGTACTTCGAGCGCGAACAACTTTTGTTGGTTTTGGCTCATCTTGGAATACCCACACAGTCGACTGCTGTTTACTATCGGGCTCATACGTATGGATCCAAGATTCATCGCCTATGATGACTTTATAAATGTTCTTTGAAGGACCGCCATTGTATTTTTTGTGCATATCTTGGCACCAGTCTACGCGAGTCCTTTTTTGAACGATTGTCAAATTACGTGGTACCCAACGTGAACATAGCTCCTTAACGGCTAAATGTTCATGCAGGATCTTATGCACGCTGGTGTTACTAATACCTAGAGATGTCTCGATCTGACGGTATGTTTCATGGCGGTCTTGCATTATCAATTCAGACACTGCTTTATTGTTTTCCGACACAACAACATTTGTGGGACGACCTTCACGAAATTCATCGTTCAAAGAACGCCGTCCAAGTTCAAATTCACTACATCAACAATATACTGTAGTTTTCATTGGTACTTCATTACCATATAAAGAATTCAGCTCGTCGATGCATTCTGGTTGAGATAATCCACGCCGAAAGTTAGATAGGAAGTACATAGTGAAATTCTGTGTGGTTTTCGAGAAGTGTTTCACGGTTTATTTTGTGTTTACTACAGATCCACGTTCGACTCTGTATCTGTGTTCAATTCTTGTAGAGGAGGACAACTTAGTTGTCAAAATATGAATCCGCGATGCAAATATTAATCTAGTAAGAGTTTTTTTATCATTTTGATTATTCATTTAGCTAGTCTCAACAAAATTTACATTTAGAAACTACTAAGTACAGTTTCTTTTTATTCGCAACGATTACTATTGCTTATACCAGTGAAGGAAACTTTAGTTAAACTTCAACTTGTTTTGCTCTCTTCAAAAATCCTTGGGTGTTGTAACGTTCAACTCGACGAGGCTGTGAGACAAAGGCTTGTAAAGTGTTTCATCGATAAAAATAGGCCCTTTTATGAATCAGGAAATATGAATATATAATTGGTCGGTCTTTTGTTCTGTATCAATAAATAATCTATGAAAAATATAAATAAAAATACATGATCTTTGCGACAATCCAATAAATCGTTTATCTCTCTTAAACAAATTTAAAATTCACTAAATAGGTTTAAGGGACAAAAATGGAAACTTTATTATTTTTGGACTGTAATGCTCTTTCTTTCAAGTTAATTGTTGTGTGAAATTTCGAATTTCTCCATCAGCTAAAACGAATTGAAATACATCACTTTCGATTTACGATCTTGTAGCAGTATGCACATGATTATCGATAGTTTTTTGACACTTATTACCTGTTAAAAATGTTCATCTTGCACCTGCCGTGTGAAATCACCGTGCTTTTCTTCGTTTATAACGACACAAACTTTAGAAATTCGAACGTGAAAGCGTCTAACTGTAATTTTCATTGAAAAATAGTCCGTCAATGTAATTCAAATTAGTTTTGTAAGTATGCATGTACTTCGAACGTGACCAAGTAGCAAATGACATTAAATATTGATATTTTGAATTTCGAATGATGTACATACATACATATGTACGTATATATAAATATTGATATATCGAATGATGTACTGAATTGACCTTGCTTCTTTGAACATAGGTGGAGACAAAATTCTAAATATTTTTAAACGAAAGTGTTTGACGAAATGCGTATTAATGCATTATTATTGATAATCTTAAAAGAATTCCCTGTTCTTCCTTTCAACACGCAAACGGTAGATTTTATTGAGTTATCGCAAAAAATGTTCAAAACTCAAAATACGCAATTTCCCCAATGCGACAAATTATATGGTGGTTGGCTAAATATCGTCTAATATACAAAGGGTACCAGGAAAGTTTTGCAATACAGTTTTGTTTATTTAATTTTTTCAAAGTAATTTCCTCTACACTCGATACACCTCTCCATTCTCCGAAACCAATCTTTAAACCAGTTCTGCCAGGTTTCACTAGGGAATAAAGCACACTCGATGTTCCAAGCCCGCAGAAGGTCCTCATCACTGGAAAACCGCCTCCCTTTTAGCTTCATTTTCACATGCGGGAACAGTGCAAAGTCACAGGGAGCAAGATCTGGACTGTAGGAGGGTGCTCAAGAAGTTTTAATACTGTCCTGGTCAAATATTCGGTACAGGCTTTGGCGCGGTGAGCTGGAGCATTATCGTGATGGAGGAACCAGGTGTCCATTTTTGACTTTGGCTGCAGGTTCTTCATAGATCTAATGACTTTACGCAGGCTCTGTTCAGTATACCACTTAGCTGTGACTGTCTTCTGTGTGTCCAAAACAACGCGTTCCACAATTCCACTCGATTTGAAAAATACAGCTATCATTTTCTTCTTTACAGATCGGGATTTTCTGACAACTACGGGTGTGTCCTCATCACCAAAGACGCAAACTTTGTTTTGAGCTTTGGTCGACACATCGTAATAGTACAGCCAAGTCTCGTCACCTATGTTCATATACCGAGATTGTGCCTTATTAAATTTTTTAGCATCTCCCAGCACCAAGTCACACGTCGTGTCATCTACTCTTCAGTCAGTCGATGCGGCACCCAGAGAGAACAGAGTTTCTTCACGTGCAAATGATCATGCAAAATCGAACGAATTGCTGGTGTATTTAGGCCTGAAGTATCCTCTATCTGTTGGTAGGTCACTCGCCAAGCATTTTCCCCACAGCAGTAACGTTTTCCTCCGTAACCGACGTTCGTGGCCTTCCCGGCCTCTCAGCATCCTCCACAGTTAAATTTCCCCTTTGGAATTCTCTATACCACCTGAATATCGTTGTGCGATGTGGACAAACATCACCTAGTGCAAGAGTAATTTCTTCGAAGCATTGGTCTATCTTTAAACCACGCAGGAAATTATAACGCAAAACTGCCCTTATCTCATTTCGTGACCACGATGCCATCGCAAGCACTTTATACTCTCACTGCTAATGAATAACTGAGCCCATCGACATGGCGCGGCGGCTACTATGCACGTATGAACATGTCTCAACATGCAGCAACAAGCAGCTTCCTACGATTTATTGTTGCTTCATATTGCAAAACTTTCCTAGTACTCTTTGTATTTGTTATGTACACCTTCGAATCATTAATAAAAAATCTACGTAACCATGAAATGAACAACTAACTGCCCATTGCTTGGTAATGTTTAATAATGACAACATTTTTCTATATATGGTACATGTGTGTCATATGTATTTAACTTTAAATCCTGCAGTATTTTTGGTTTACAAAATGTTTTTGTGAAATCGGAACACCGCCATCAGCTGTCAAATGTTTGACAAAGGAACAGAATTCTCCTAAAACTGTTCACGAACGAATGCTTCCAGTGTAAAAGAGATGAGACTTTCCTGTATTGTAAGGCGAAATATTTGATCCCATCCTACAGTTTCTGTAGGACGGGTGCGTGAATTCATTAAAGGTGACCCAAGAAGCGGAAAACCTACAGACGCAACTAATCCTGATGTTTAGTTGCAAGTTAAAACAATGGTTTCCGTCGTTCTAAGATTGTCGACATCGAACAAAAATTGTTTACGCATTAACTTTTTCAAAACGATGTGGTTTTTTTGAATGCAGACGCGGACATTTTCTCTACACTAGTGACAAATACTGAGGCTTGAGTACATCACTAGGATCCAGAAACAAAATTGGAGTACATGCAAATTCGGGCTTCTGCGCCTCTAAAAAAGACCTAGGCACAACATTCAGATGAAAAGCTCATGGCCGGCGTCTTTTGGAACCGAGTTGGAGTGGAGATATTCTTGTTGAATAACAGTAACTGTTTAACAAATTTACGTACGGCTATTGTCCAACAACTGGACAATAGCCGGGTTTGTCACAAAGCAGCACCTCAAAAGACGTAATTTTGCCGATGATAGCTAATTGAAAGGGGAGTTCGAAGCTTATTTTAAAAACCAACAGAAACCATATTTATCTGGTGGAATTAAGGTGTCGCAGTATAGGTGGCGCGAGTGTGCGTTGAAGTTAAGGGAGATACGTTGAAGAATAATATTATCTGAAAAATTGTATTAGGTGCGCAACTAAGTTCTCGCTGTTTTTCAAGAGATGGCTCCAGTAGTAAGTGCTCGTCGATTGTGACATAACCAAAACGTCATGAACCAAGCTTAGACATATGGTAAACAAACCGCTTTGACACATTAGTGATTTTGTTTTTGCGTCATATACTTTTGGTTGTGTGAAAATGTCTGATTTTGTGCCAAATAATCGTCATTTGCGGGAAATGTTGCTTTTCTTCTTTCATTCGACGAGAACGGCGGTTGAAGCGCATCGAGAACTCCAAAAAGTTTACGGAGATGCTGCTCTAAGTGAAACAACGTGCCGTGATTGGTTCCGTCGTTTCAAAGACGGTGATTTCGATGTTGACGACCGTTCGCGTGAAGGAAGACCAAAACCTTCGAAGACGCTGTATTGGAGGCATTACTCGATGAGGATCCGTGCCAAACGCAAAAGAGCTTGCTTCAGTATTAGGAGTTACCCGCCAAGCCATTTCCCAGCGATTGCATGCGTTGGGAATGATTCAAAAACAAGGAACTTGGGTTCCTTATGATTTGAAGCCAAGAGACGTTGAGCGTCGTTTTTTCGCCTGTGAACAACTGCTCCAGCGGCAAAAAAGAAAGGGTTTTCTTCATCGCATCGTTACGGGTGATGAAAAATGGATTCATTACAGCAACCCAAAGAGAACAAAATCATGGGGACTGCCCGGTCATGCTTCTACGTCGTCGGTTCGCCAGAATATTCACGCTGCGAAGGTTTTGCTGTGTATTTGGTGGGACCAGGGCGGTGTTATTTATTATGAGCTGTTGAAACCGAACGAAACCATCACTGGGGAACGGTATCGAACTCAATTGATGCGATTAAGCCGAGAACTGCGCGAAAAGCGGCCACAATACGAGCAGAGGCACGAAAAAGTGATTCTACAGCATGACAACGTTCGGCCTCACGTTGCCAAACCCGTTAAAACCTACTTAGAAACGCTCAAATGGGAGGTCCTACCCCACCCGTCATATTCCCCAAATATTGCGCCGTCCGATTTTTATTTGTTCTATTCGATGGCACATGGTCTGGCTAATCAGCAGTTCCGCTCATATGAAGACATCTTAAAATGGCTTGATTCGTGGATAGCCTCAAAAGACGAACACTTCTACCGTGACGGTATTTGAGTTCTGCCAGAAAGATGGGAAAAAGTTGTCGCTAGCGATGGGCAATATTTTGAATGATTCATTTGTAAACTTTTTTTCAGTAGCATTTTCATCAAAAAAACGGCGAGAACTTAGTTGCTCACCTAATAGGTGGAACACTTTTCTAGTTCCCCTCGTATTAATAAATAATTTTACCAAATCGAAAATTAAAAAAGCCAAATTATCGCAAATTAATTCTTTCCGGACTTATTATTATCAATCGTTACATAGATTCGAATTGAAAACACTTGAATATGAACAAAATAAATATCGAAAATGATTTGCTCCGAGCTATTGAACATTCCGGTCAACAACAAGCAAACATAAACACTCTTTAAAAAGAAAATCGTAAAAAATGGGTCCATTATTATTTCGGTTGAGGAATGCTATTCCCGCCGCTAATTAGAAATTTTCTGGACAGTAAAATCTTCAAATTAATGGCCCATACTCATTAATGTGTTCGTGCCGCACAATGACTACAACAAAAATGTAGTTGATCATGTTGGACCGCAAACGTTGAGATAAAATAATGAATTATCGTGTGTATTTACGATTACCATGGTCGAAAACTCTGTTTAACAGAGTGTAAGTGAAATTTTTTGCTTGCTTTAACCGATTCTATGGTAATTTTCTAATAGAAAATTAAAATTAATCTAAAAAATAATAAATTTCCAGTTCGATTCGTTTAAAGGTTACAATAAAAGAAGAAAAACGAAAAGTTAATGTGGTATCGGTTCAAAATATATTTTTGATCCCTTTAGAGTTCAATCAATCTTGATCAAAATCGGAGTATGTATGTACGTTGCCGAACTTTAGTTGTTTGTACAGTCAGTCACGAAAGTGTTCGTACACGCCGCGAATGTTGAATATCATCGAACGTGAACGTCCAGCTATGATAAAACATTTACAGTTCCATTTAACAAAGTTAAGAAACTTAAAACACCTCTAATAACAATACGAAAACAGCCATTATTACAACTACAAAAGAGTTTGCTAAATATTGTAGCGTCGAATGTCACAAAAGTTTTCATGCACCTTATTTTTATGAGACATTTCTTTACTGTAAGTCATAAATTTAAAGCGAATTCGGTAAATTCTCTTCATAGTATTACGTATTTGTGCAAAATAAGCATTTGATGCATTTAGGAAAAGAAATTGTAAAAGTAAACAGTACACATACAAAAAAAATCGATCGAAAAAGCAGTGCTGATTGAAAAAAGTTCTAAATGTCCTGAACTGTTGAAATTGTGCCGAGAAATAGGCGTATAAAGATTCTAAATGAGCGTGTTCAGAGGACTGTTACAAACTGAATGAGTTAAAATAATGGATAAGTGTACTGAGGATAGCCGTACAGATGGAATTTAATACTGAAAAAAAAAGTAGAGTGAGAAGATATAAAGAGAGTTTGAAGAAAAGCCAAATATAACGGAAGAGAAATACGTAAGAAACTTTTCATTAGCGACGCTAACACTTACCTATATGCTCTATGCTTTACGCCGGGTAACTATTAACGAAGCTTAATAAAAGGTCTCCGGCTTTTCTTAATGTACTTTCTTTTCAGTATCAAATGCCATCTCCGAATTTTAATTCATTGCACTTCTGATCACGCTCATTCAGAACCTTTGGACGCCTGTTTCTGAGTACAATTTCAACAGTTCTGGATATTTTGAATATCTTTCGTCAATCTGCATTGCAAAACACGGTTTTTCGATAAATTTTACTGTTTGGCCTATGTATTTTCTAGCGTTATTAGAGGAAAATAAATATGCTTTATTATAGCCGGACGTTACGGGATGTGTGACTGACTGTGAATGTGAAAGTGAAGCGAGATGTTCTCAAAATAAAGATATCGATTGAATTATGTCGTCGAATAACAATACGAGAATTACTACAAGATTACCACATGTCACTACCATGTCTAATAACTTTCCACTTCAAGACTGGTTTTACTATGTTTTAGATGTTCACGTTGACGCTTATGGTGAATTGAACTTGTACCGAACACAACAAATGTCCAGTAACGCATTTCTATGTTTCTAACAAAGATCATTTGTTTAACCGTGAATATCTTACGTTGTTGATTACATTTCATTGTGTCTTGTCATTTTCTCTCTTCCAAGGCTGTCGGAATTGATGGCATCTCATATTTTCGTTTGACGGTTGTTTTGCTATTATTGAAGTTCTCTAATATGAACGCCCAGATGCATTTTACGTATTGACTTGGCAATGGAAATTCGTTAGAACTAGACGATTGTACAGTAACGATCGTCGTCTTCCTAATTGGAAAATCTTCCAGAACATGGTAGAGGTAGATGCCGGTACATCTACCAGAAAAATAAATAAATAAACATACTCTGAATGCAAGACTGTTTGAGAAATATCGAAGCAGGAGTGCCTTTATCCAAATTACATCCAGCGCATTCAGACATTAAATCCTACTGAATTTTATGTACGTATTACATTTCAGAATGTTAAAAGGAATCATTCTATTATTAATAACACCCTATCAACTACATATGTTTCACGGAATTCACTGATCGTCAGGCAGATTCTGTGTTATTAATGAACTATTCCTTCATAGCGTTTATCATATCATTTCGATACAGAAAAAATACTGAATAATATCATGTCTCCCTCTCTCAACCAATACATAAATGTATTGACCGACGAAGCGAGAAACGCCGATCTTGTGAGATAGAAGCGTTTCTCGCTTTGTCGGTCAATACATTTATGTATTGGTTGAGAGAGGGAGACATGATATTATTCAGTATTACATTTCGTCGATGGCTTCTATATAAATTGATTTAAATCCACCAATTACTAGCGCCAATTTTTTTAGCGATGCCGCGAGTAAGGAAGTATTGTTCCCTTTCGGAAATTATCCAAGGGCAAAAAATCTCAAATATAGTCCAAGAAATAACTAGAATTTTTGCCGCATGTTTGGTAAACGCCCCGTATACACATTTTTAGATATTTTATCTGGTTTTTTGGTAACAAGTTTCATACCAACTTTTTATTTTGACACGTTTTTTCGATTTATCGACAGACACGGCAACCAATGGGATCGGAAATTAAAACATTTTTTAAATATTTGGCGTCACTCCTAACTTTATATTGTTAAGAAAATGTGCCATCATCCGTTACACCTAAAAACGTCTCGAAATTTGATTAGAACTTGAGCGAATGTTTTATGTGAGCGAAATATAAATTAATTTCAAAAAAGTTATTGCATTTTTCCACTTCTCATAATATAATAGCAAATATATTCAGGACAGTCCGACACAATTAATATTGCAAAATTACGTATTTCGGACGACGTAAAGACGTGTCTTTTATTAAAATAAATTAGAAAAAGATGAAATTTTCAAGTCTATTCAAATATTATTTACACACACATATACCTACCCACTACATTATTCAATTGTACAGGAAAAAATTTATGTAGGCCAAGCTGTGCTCGGACCGACATGCCATTCAGAGAATCACAGAACGATAACACGTGCATTATATACCATGATTTTAATTTGATTTTTTTTTGTTTTTCGGACGCCTCTGTAATATTTCCTGACACCATTTTTCAAAGCTAAGTTCTTTTAATGCGTAGTAAATTGAGCGTAAAGCGTGCAATTTAACATCAAAAGAACAGTCTTGACATTTACCTTGTTATTTGAATGCCCTTGATCTTATTTGTTAAATTTATTGTTTACATTTCATGTTTCCTGGGCATTTATTTTTTACGCGCTTGACTTATACTTAGAAAATCTTTGCATTATTTAAGCGATTTTAGTGAACGTGGGAAGTATTTTAAAATTTAAATGCAGAAAATACCGGACTACTGGCATAAATCAGTCTACAACAAAACATACACTGAGTGTAATATTAATTTTCATCAGTTAGTTATATAAACATTATTTCATTAAGACCATTCAGAAAAAATCAATCACCCAATACGAGGTGTGGCAATTAAACAATGAAATTTTTTTGTTTACGAACGCGCATCGAACAGTGTAATGAAATTAATGCCTACACAATATACGAGGGAGCGTTTTTATATTCGCGGAATGGGGGACAAGGGGTGGAAATAAAAAAACCAAATTATTTTTCTTTTTCAATATATTCACCTGCAAGACGGATACATTTTTCACATCTTTCAATTAATTTATTTATACCCTCATAAAAAATGATTTCTCTGCCTCCTTGACTTCATCATCGGCAGTAAATTTTTTACCCCGCAGCTCTTCTTTCATTTTCGGAAACAGGTAATAATCACTCGGGGCCAGGTCTGGGCTGTAGGGTGGGTGATTCACAATTTCGAAGCCCACCTTATGCAGGGCAGCTAACGCAACGCGGCTCTTGTGGACGGGCGCGTTGTCGTGCAAAAGCAGAACACCTTTTGTCAATTTTCCCCATCTTTTCTCTTTAATGGCTTCTTTTAGTCGCTCTAATATTGAAGCGTAATATTCTCCGATTATAGAAACACCTTTATCTTTATAATCAATCAACAATATTCCTTCCGAGTCTCAAAATACCGTTGCCATGAGTTTCCAAGCTGATTGTGACACTTTAAATTTCTTGGGAGGTGCTGTGCCCTTTTTATGCCACTGCATGGAGTCTTGTTTGGACTCAGGTTCATAATGATGAACTCAAGTTTCGTCTCCAGTAACAATTCCACTCAATACACCATCCTTGTCTTCATTACAGAGGTCCAAAAATGCACGCGAACACTCTACGCGCTGTTGTTTTTGCGGCGGCGTGAGCATTCTCGGCACCCATCTTGCGCTGACCTTAGACATGCCGAGATGATCGTGTAGGATTTTAAAAGTTGTTGTATCGGATACTCCAACCATTTCTGCGAGTTGTTTCTTCTTTAGTCGAGCATCTTCGAGTACAATTTGTTCAACTTTTTGGATAAGTGCTGGCGTGGTCACCTCAATGCTCCTGCCCGGCCTCGGGTCGTCTTCAAGGGATTCCCTTCCTTGTTTAAATAAACTATGCCACTTGTACACCATAGTTTTTCCTGGACAAGAGTCGCCGTAAACCAATGACATCTCATTCATTATGATCGCGACTGTTTTCCTTGCCTGGTAAAGAACTTTATAACGGCACGATATTCGATTTTCTCCATATTTCACTTTTCACTCCTGATTATGTTACTTGGTTGACGATAGCTCAAAGACTAACTGTCTAATAACAATGAAACTTCGTATTTATACTAATCATGAGTCGCTGCACAGGCCACGCCCCCAATGCGTCTACTCACCCCTCTACAACCCGCTCATTCCGCGAATATAAAAACGCTCCCTCGTATCTACCTCAACCTGACGCAGCACTTTCAATAATCTTCCCAACTCGAAAAACAGCCCAGGAGCTCGCTCTGTATTAGTTCTTTAACAACATACGCTGAGATCGTTTAATATGCTCAACTGATCTCCATCTTGACGAAGAGGAAGGCGTAAAGGGCGATGTAATGGTTGTACGGGAAAGGGGCACAGCAATACTCTCCTTCTGGAGTTCTGAAATACCGAAACGGAATTCAGGTAGTACCGAGATATTTTCCCCATGTATACGAAGAAGTGGCGCTGAATACAGGGGTCCCATCCTTTGGTGCCATTTAAAATCCGCCGTTTGTACGAGGGTCGAATCGAACATAGTTTTATTGCTTTTCAAGATATTCTCCTTGAAAATCAATGCACTTTTGCATTCGTTTAAACTAATCCGAAAAGCATCGATGCCACTGCGAAGGCGGTATCTCCAAAATACGAGTTTTGAATGCCTCAACTGCCTCTTCCGGCGTAGAAACCGTTGACTACGAAGTTAATTCTTCACTTGTGGGAACAAAAAGAAATCACAGGGTGCTAGATCTGGACTGTACGGCGGATGGGTCATTCAATATTTTGCCCGGTCAAATATTCATTTGTTTGGACCGACCTGTGAGAACTCGCATTGTCATGGTGGGGAATGATCTGTTTTGTCAGGTTTGTTTTCCTTATTTCTTCAAAAACTTTTGGCTAACAAATAGCTGTATACCATTCGGCATTGACGATTCTACAACTCTCTAAAGGCACGATTGCAACGTAACCGGTTTTTTGGAAAAAACAGGCGACCATTTGTTTTAATATGCTTCGAACGTGAAAAACTTTTCTTAGTTTTGGTTCATCTTGTAATACTCACACAGTCGACTGCTGTTTACTATCGGACTCATACGTATAGATTCAAGATTCATCACATATGGCAACTTTATAAATGTTCTTTGAAGCACCGCCATTTTATTTTTTGTGCATTTCTTGGTACCCAACGTGAACATAGTTTTTTAACGGCTAAATGTTCATGCAGGATCCTATGCACGCTGGTGTTACTAATACCTAGAGACCTTCACGAAATTCATCGTCCAAAGAACGCCGTCCAAGTTTGAATTCACTATACCAACGATATACTGTAGTTTTCGATGGCGCTTCATTGCCATTAATTAAAGAATTCGGCTCGTCGATGCATTCCTGTTGAGATAATCCATGCCGAAAGTTATCGAAAATAATTTCATGAATATGTTCATGAGTTGTAATTCCATTTTTGCGCTGACATAAAATTTTCAAGTTACTGTCAACAATAGAAATAGCGACCGGATAATAAAACTGTCAAGGTAAATATATTGTCAAAAATGACCAACTTCACGATGCAATCATCAGATCGGAGGCAACACTAACAGTGTTGCCAGTTCCCGAAATATAAACGGCTACCCTCGTATTAGAGAACTGCATAATTTGGACGAGCTACGGTAAATGCTATTGATGAATTTGTTCACAGACTTGCACACTGTTTAGAAATGAACGGTCATCATTTCGAAAACTTTTAACATTGCTTTTGTTTTTATTTTTGAATTAATTTTGTTTTCGATAAAATTAAAAAAGATAACATCTTGCCTGGTTAGTAGCGTATGAAAAATTTTCGAATATATTCATATATGTTATTTGCTTAACCCTGTATTTGTATATTGGGACTTTTGCAGATCAGATTTTATCCTTGTGAAGAGTATTAGCTAATTTTGTTAGGACCTTAAGTCAGTTACGACCTTAATTATAGTCTCTTTGATACGTAGGACTTTGTCGGCTACAAGCTTAATTATGAGCTCGTTAGATATTTCGTTTAACTACTAGCAATCTATTACGTTGGTCCTTAACACTTAACCGGACAGGTGAATATTACATACATTATCTGACATGTGGTGATTCAGAGACTACAAATTAAAAAGCACAATTAAACATTCCATATACATTTAGGCAGTTTTCTATAAATTAATTAAAAGTAAATGAAACTGCTGCTGTTGGATCTTCCCTTTCATGTTCCTCTTTTGTGTGAGCATAATCAAAACGTAACGCAGCTAACGGCTTAGCAAATTGATTTTGACTAATCCCGGATCTAAAAATATCTCTTCCTGTCAAATCTGTGGCAAAGAGAACTTCTATCTCTCCATGGTTACAATTGAAAATCGCTGTATGTAAGTGTTACGAGTCCCAGAAAGGCTTTCAATTCAATCATGTATATGTTGCGAAGGTGATAACTTTCGCTCTTATAATTTTCTCGCGTGGAATTTAACTTCACGTTAGTTCAGTGCAAAATTTCTTGCAAAATATTAAATTCCTTACAAATGCAGAATTGGTTTTATTTCTTAGCTCTCGAGCTTTTCCTGCAACAGCTAAATTTCATAACATTGTTACGTCTTCTGGTGCGCGAGGATAGATAGTCGCACTTTCGATGTGCACCATCGAAATCTAACTGCTATGCTCCAATTCGTTATAATCATTATCTGCTGCGTCATCTATGTCTCCAAATCACTTCATAATTATTTATTCAAAATCTAGATCACTAACACACACTCTTTTAGAAGAACCCGCCATGTTTCTGACGTTAATAGTCACTTATCGTTTAACAGACTGCTGAAACTCAAACTAAATTAATAATTTGTTTACAAAAGCGAGTATTATTCTGAAACTAGGCTGGGGGTTAGTTACTTTATAGTAAGAGAATTGGATAGTGCGTTAGACTCGTGGGAGTTCTCGTGTAAAAAATGGAGGGGATAATGGAAAGCATCTAAAGCGTTTAGGGTTAAGAGCATTAAGAGCTGATTATTGATAGAACACTGTCGATTTACACACGTATCATTCACTTGGAAACAAAAAACTTTGGCATGTGTAGATTCAAAATAATTTTTTTTTGTAACTAGTGTCGTATCATATTTTCCATTTTACTTATAATTCTGTTGTAATACGTACCTCATTGCCTAACATTTCTGTAACGCTTTTGTACAATATATGACCCACGTGAAAAATATTTATAAACATTCATAAACAGTCTGGATTGAACTGCATTTGCGTATTTCAATTTTTAACCTTCCGATCGTCACTTTCGTTTTCATTGACCGTTAATACCGTTCTCTCTGTTTAACTCCAATTCAGTTTGAAGTTAATTATGTAGCTTAACTTTTTATAATCTTACATTTCACTTTGTTTACTTCTGTCTTCAAATTTGCAGTACAAATTAGTGTTTATAATATTATATTGTATATAGAGTGTTATGAATTGTTTAGACCTACCAACGCAGATAGTAAAATATTTAAGTGTTAGTAAAGGCAAGTTCTGTGGGAGATTCGTGGGGTTTAGGATCTCTTTTAACATCTACTACATTGTTCATACCCGTGGTGCTTATTGAATAATAAATGAAAAATAAAATATAAGTATACGAAGCTACTCTTCAGTTTTACCATCGCCCAGGTCTCTTTTACGAGTTTAGGCAACGCATTGCAGTCCTGACTTGCCCACTACCGTAGGTAACACTCTCTCTCTCCCGTAATATTTTAATGCTTACACTTTTAGTCTCAATTTGTTGAACATTTCATATTATTCTTCAAGCCTTTTCCCCCTAGTTTCAATTTGTCTAACGAGTTTTTCATTTCATTTTTCCTTAGTTAGCAATTTCTTCCATAAATGTCATTATTTCAACATCCTAGTCGCTTCCTTTTTAAGTTGTCTTAGTAATTTCAAAGATGTCGTGTTGCCCTTCTGTTACAAGGATATACATATATACATTACCGTCCATAAGTTTAATTACACTACAAATAATTTTAATTGCAAAAGGAAAAATAATATTTAAGTTAATATATTGAAATTTTATCCAAACTAAAATCATTTTACATATTTGCACGTTATTTAACCGAAGTAAGAAATATAATGAGGGTGTTATGGAGATTATCCCTTACTCGAAATTGTTTATAGTATGGTTTATTACGTAGACGTAATAGTCAGGCTTTACCCGATATTTGTGCGCTTGTAAGAGTATACTTTATGTCTATTACACAGTGAATACTCAGTATTTACATTGTTAATGAAGTGTCAGCAAGTGCTATCGAGTGAGCGTATTTTTTTAAATTGTGTTTAAAACATGGCAAAGAGCAACTAACTCTTGAACAAAAGGCAGCAATTATTGCTTTGCAAGAAACAAAGCTTTCTAATAGAGCAATCGCTCGAAAACTAAAAGTTACCCATAGCTGATGAATATATTCCGAGTATTGTGTTCGTCAAACTATAAAGACAATGGCAGAAACTGAGCAACTCGGGGACCGAAAAAGCAGTGGACGGCCGAGGATAACTACTAAAAGAGAAAATGAGTATCCGAAATTAATGTCTTTGCGCAATCGTCGCCTTACAGCCCTGGATAGCAGCACCCGTACATCACCCAGCCACGGTTAGCGTAACAACAACCAAACGCCGTTTAGTTGAAGCTGGACTTAGAGGTCGAGTAACAGTAAGAAAACCACGTCTGTCTGCACAACATAAACAAAAAAGATTGGCCTGGACGAGAACACACAGGTATTGGACTGTCGAAGAATGGAAACAAGTCTTGTGGACAGATGAATCCAGATTTGAAATTTTTGGAAATAAACGCCGTACTTTTGTTTGTCGTCGTGTCGGGGAGAGAATGTTAGATGAATGTGTGGTTAAGATAATGAAACATGGTGGTGGAAATGTGATGGTTTGGGGTTGCTTTGGAGGTGGGCACATCGGAAAATTGGTACAAATCACAGAAAGAATGACAAAAGAAGTCTATTTGGGTATAGTACAAGAACATGCTCTTCCGTCAGCGATAGAGCTAATGGGTCCAGGGTTTGTTTATCAGCAAGATAACGACCCCAAACACACAGCAAAGATTGTAAAAAGATTTTTCGCCGACAAAACTGAAAGAGGAATCCTTACATTAATGACATGGCGATCCCAAAGTCCGGACTGAAATCCGATAGAGCTGTTATGGCTCTGTTTGGATCGTGAAGTGCGTAAAATACCTCCTACTAGCAAGACAGATCTTTGGGGTAAGTTGCGGAATGCATGGAACTCTATCGATGAGGAATATCTCGACCGACTAGTTGAACGAATGCCACGTGTTTGTGAAGCCGTGATCGTAGCTAGGGGTGGTTACTTTGACGAAAGTAAAATTTAAGCTAACTTATTATAATATTACTTAGATTAATAATGTGAATTGCTTGAATTGTATGTTAATTTAGTACTTTATAAATAAATTTGCCATGAAAATAAACAGTCTCTTTAATATCATTGCGCAATTAAAGTTATTTGTAGTGCGATTAAACTTATGGACGGTAGTACATATGCTTAGTGTATGAAATGCTGAATCATTGCAAATTATTGTTTTAAAAGCAACCAGCCAACAATAATGTATTTTTTAGGAAAACGTTCAACACTTGAAATTCGACAAATTCTTAGTCGAATTTCAATTTTTCGAGTTATTCAATGAAGAAGAAATTCTTAATCAGTACAGAATTATGTAAAAAATGTTGTTCATTTGAACAGTTTTCTGTCACAGATTGCACGCACAGAATTTCAAAGAAACTTGTACATATATGCAATTTTTATTTCTATCACAAATAAACATTAACATTACTAACCGGTCTGAACTTGTTTTATTATTACAGTTTAAAATGTCATAAACTTTCTCAGTGAAAAGAAACCTTGTAATCCCATCGAAATTCACACTGCATCTGCTATAGTCACGAACGAGTTTTTACCTAATTTAATTATTTAAACTGTTTTCGTTGAGGTCATTTTATCCGCAGCTCTCTTGTTCCGTTCATTAGAGAGTAATGGCACTTGTAAAACGTAAGTGAAAATGTACAGCTAATTGCACACACGTTACCGTGAAAGTCACTAATTAATCTATCAACAAGTGTAAATCACTTTCATACGCGGCATTCCAAAAATTCATGAGCGATTTTTGTTTCGATGCAGCTTATGGCATTAGCTTTAAGTTTTATCTTTCGATTTTCGCCGATTTTATAGTCTAAACTGTAGTGACACGCAAGTTCGGGAAATTGAACAGACATACTCGCAGTACTAAGAGATAGAAATGCAATAAATGTGTATAGAGGGCATTATTCTATAGCAACAATAGCAGCTGTTAAATTAAATGAATCAAGGTGATTAGGTGATATCTGATCAATATCACTTCCTCCGGCAGTCACGTCACTTCACATTACGAGGGATTTTGTGGACTTCATACTGCACATATCTACGTTCCGAACTAAATATGCTTCAATGGAGTAATGGTATCCTTACTATGCAATTCAGCAGCAGATTGGTTGAGAGAGTGCAGCGAAAATGTTCAAAGTCTGTCTTTCAAATTGGATTGAGCGAACGTAACATCAATTATAATTCGAGTTGTTGTTTGGGCTGTTTCCATCGTCTGTGGGATTTAAGTATTCCGACGTTTCAGCAGCTACTCTGCTTCGTGTTCAGGGTAGTCTTGATAGGAACTGTTGCTTGCCAAACTCGTCGCTATAGTTGATAATTTATCTAGCTTGTATGTGTCTTCCGCAATTTTTTATCGCTCGAAAATGTCCTGTGTGAGGTGTGAATTCGGTCTTGATATTCCAAATTTTTTATTGTCTACGCAGTAGGAGGGGAGGAGCAGAAACTACCTCATTACAACCTGTTTTTGTGTTTCAAGTGTATGCGCAGAAACTATCTTTTTCGTGCATACGTCGTTCAATTGGCGCGAATGGTTTTGAAGTTCTTTTTATTCTGTCTCTATTATCGTGGCTACAGCACAATGCTATTCTCTCGAATTATAGGTGGTCAGACATCTTTAATCTCAAGGCTTTATGTACTTATGGTATCCGTTGTTGTGGCCATGCATGCTGTTTCTGTCAGCTTTCTTTTATTGTGAGGATCGCTGCCTCGTTCCATGCAATCCTCTGTCCTTCTTCCCAAACATGTTGGGCCAAACACGATTTATCTGTTTCCTCTTATCGAACCATTTTTTGGTCGTCATTGAGTCTAATTTTGAGGAGTCTGCTCGACTCTCTTATGTTATATGTTCGTTGACGTCCATATGCTATTCTATAAATATTAACACAGGCTCTGTTTTCGTAAAAATGGATTTGTTTGTGTCCACGGTTTTTATAGCTATTCTAAACTTCTAGTCGTTGCCTATCCTCCTGATCTTTGCTAACGGGCCCTTGAAGTATGGCATTACTGTTGTACACACATTTTTTTCTTGTTGTTTATATAGCATACATACATACGTACATAATGTGTGCAAATTACATTGCAGACTGTCTCATTATTGTGGTAAGGGGTTTTGTTACATAACGTGTGTCGCTTTATTTTAATTTTATTTGTCCTTAATTGGAATTCCGTCGGATAAATAAATATATTATTATTAAATATGTGAAAATGTGGCTCTAATTTTCCCAAATCTTACAAATTTGTGTTATCCGTACATGACAAGCGAAAATGTTTTCTAAATTGACTTGTAAAATAGTAATTAAAATTAGGAAAAAAGTGCATACATTCGCCAGAAATATTTTTTCCCGTCATATTCATAAGTAGGTTGGTTAAAATTAAAATCTATCACATCGAGATAATCAACAATTCTAATACCAAAGTACCGTAAATAATTACATAGTAGAACTAAATTACAGGTAAGAAACCTCCCACATTTTATTAAAGTGAAATGTTTCTTTTAATTAAAAAAATTATCATTATCGAGCTTGTGAATTCGTGTTTTCTGTGCTCGCACATACATACACACACACACGTACTACTAACAGACGCTCGCTTGAAATTCATTTGAGTTCTCGATATTGTACAAAGATATCAACAATAACCCAAAAAAATGACAGATTTTGTGTGCAGAATAATTGAGACGAACTGATATGTAGACACGAATGACACAGTCTCTTTCTTATGTAGAACGGGTTTCTTTTCTCCTCTTAATTTGTTTAAGTTATTGGCTGCTACAATAGCACTACTCTTGGTAAGATATTCGTCGCAAATATTTATCGTAGAAAATATTTGTTTGTACAAATTTTCCTTGAGAATCGAAGGTTTTCAGTCAAAGAAATGGGAATACTTCTCCTTTCTAAAGCGTTTTCTCACATATGCACATATGTATACACTACCGTCCATATTAGTTCGGACACTTAAATAAATTTAAGAAAAGGAAAAACAGTTAAACTAATTTATGTCAATACTTAAAATTTGTATTGCATTATTGTTCATAGATGTTTGTAAAGTAAAAGATATAGATTAAGATATCTTAAACGTTCCGCTCATCGAAGAAACCCCCTTTTGCGCGAAGAACAGCCCGTACAATTCGAGGCAGTCATCCAGTGTCAAATCTTTGTGTGTTTCTGCCCGTTGTAATCGTTTTTGCCTATTTTTCTTGCTCGGTCGTGATTCACTTCGGCGGCGACTTCGGATGCTGTCAGTCTCCTGTTTCTTTACTCAGCAATTTTATACGCCCATCGTCGGCGTGTGATGTTACTCGCTTACGACCTGAACGTGCCGGATCTCTCAAACTGCCCATGCGTTGATATCGCCGAATGATATCACTAACAGTCGATTTATTAAAGTGTGTCTTTTCGGAAATTTGACGCACTGAGTAACCTTCTTGATGAAAAGAAATAATTACAGAAAGTTTTTCTAAACTTGTTGGTCTTCCTCTCGGCATTTTAAGAAGTTTACATAGAAAATACGGTCGTATCATTGATGCGCACTCTAGCAAGTTTATTTGAAAACTAATGCATATTTCGGTACACAAGACTCTTTGGGGCAAGGACAGCTAAGTTTCGCAAGTTTTTTGCTTGGAATATTATCTCAAAAATAATCGTATCCATGGCCGCACGGATTATTCCAGGAATTACCGCAGTGTCATAAAATACAATAGTTGTTGTAGGTGCTCTAATAGATATACTTATTTGACTGCAAATGGTCATCAATCTTCTTATACATATTTAAACGCAATGACATTATTCTTTAAATGAGTTTACTAAATTTCACCAGCTGCCCGAACTATAATAATATGGACGGTAGTGTACATATACATATGTTTTTATATATACGAGGATAACTTTATTAATCATGAGACGCACCTTTACTAGTACATATACAACAAAATTTGTACTAAATGTATCCGAAGTAATCCCCTTTATCGTCAATATATAGTTGTTGAACTCAATATATTCACTTTTTAAGCGCATCCTGCAAGACCTTTGTGGATAGGCTCTCGAAAAAACGCCATAAGTTCAGAATATATTTCTTTCTCGGTGAAAGATTTTCTACTCCGCCGATATATTTTGGAAAAAAGCGCGCAATACTTTCTCAACACATTTTTTATTGGAAGAAATGTCAAACTGTTCATTGAGATGAGTTTGATTGCTACGATTGTATTTATTAATGATTAATAAAAGTTGGAAGAGATATTTCTGCTACTTGGGCAAATAGTTAACAATAGTATAACCGTAAGGTAAACAAGAACAAGTAGTTTCTAACAAATTCTTAGGAATATGTTTATTTTTTTCCTTTTGTATACAATACGAAGACGATTAGACGGTTGACTAGGATTTTAAATGGAATAAATGAACTAGGGCATTGAGGCTTTTGTTATTTTCCAACGAATTAAACTTCAATGCACTTCGACCAAGGATGCTACTTGTATAACGGCGACCCGAGTTTGAGGGAATAAGTAGATATTACTTGGGGTTAGATTTGACGAATTGAGTGAATGAGATACGATCTGAAGTCTCAACTGATCCAATTTTCCTTTATAAAGGAGTAGTTCGTTATGAATCATTCCAAGTGTTTTTTTTTCAGAAATCGGCTTTTCTGATCTATCTAGTACGAGGGTAGCCGTTCATATTTCGGGAATAGCAAACAAAAAAAAATTTTTTTATTATCGAAAATAGTTTTATTGCTTTTCAAAATATTCTCCTTGAAAATCAATGCACCTTTGCATTCGTTCAGGCTAATCCGAAAAGCATTGCTGCCACTGTGAAGGCGGTATCTTCAAAATATGAGTTTTGAATGCCTCAACTGCCTCATCACCATATAAAGAATTCAGCTCATCCATGCACTCTTGTTGAGATAATCCACGCTGAAAGTTATGAAAAATAATTGCACGAAAATACTACAATAGAAATAGCGACCAGATAATAAAACTGTCAAGGTAAACATATTGTCTAAAATGACAAACTTCAGGATGCAATCATCAGATCGGAGGCAACACTAACAGTGTTGCCAGTTCCCGAAATATAAACGGCTACCCTCGTAGAAGGGCGCAATATAGTTTGTTAATAGTTTCACTCTTTGCACGACAATTTATGAAAATTATTCCTTTCGTGATTGTGCAAATACACAGCCAATAACTTAACCGCATGTAGAAATGTCGACACTTTCTTTAGAGGAAGATTGCCATTACATGTTAACTGTTACGATTACCGTTTGGATCAGGAGCATGGTGAGGAAATCAAATTTTGTCAATCACAACAGTTTTTCACAAAAAATCAACTTCGGTCATATTAAACAACATAATATTATCGCTCGACTTTACCGATAACTTCAATATGTTCCTGATGTTAGACGTCCACTTAATGTCAATTCGTCAGTCGCTCAAAACAATATCATCATGTTTATTGATCATGCGCGTCGTTGCATCAGTTTTTGATAGTTCTGGTCGCACATCATCTTCAACGTTCATGTCGCAACCCAGAGACAAATTGTGGCTGACTTTCGAAGGAATGTCGCCACCCACTATGTGTAGCATATCGGCCAAAATTTCTGACATGTTTAGTATTTTTTCCACCTTTGATAACTGCTTGTCTCTTAGTGGAAACTATGCTTTCAAATTTTAATATTCTCGGCTGTAACATGAGTATAAAAGTTCACTACCTCCACAGCCACCTAGATCGTTTTCCAGAAAACTTAGGTGATTGTAGTGAAGAACAGGGGGAAAGATTCCATCAGGATATTAAAACTATGGAAGATCGTTATCAAGGACGATGGGATAGCCACATGATGGCGGACTACTGCTGGAGCCTTCAGCGAGACTGCCCTAGTAAACTCCATTCTAGAAAGTCGTATAAAAGAAAATTTTTATGTGATTAGAGACTAATGTAATTATGTAAATTAAGTTTTTGCAATAAATACTTAAATCCATGTGTCTTTGTTTTTTTAACTGTCAATAGTAATATTATATATTATAACAGTTATAACGTAAAATATATACACAATTTTTTTAAAAAATCTCAAAAACTAGATCTGATAGAACAAATTTGAGAACTTTTTTACATTCTGCATCCAAAAATTACCCAGGAACAGTTAAAAAATCGCAGGCACCAAAATGTGTGTTGGCCTGTGTAATCGATATAATAATAAATTTTGGTTCACGTTAATATCATATTACAATACACTATCTAACGTTGATTACGTTTTTCTCTAGGCTTTATTTTGAAGATGTCGAACGATGAACTTGTTAACACCTATTCCACAAATAACGGTTTGACCTTACGTTTTTTACCAAAGGACAGTTATTTTTCTAAATTTACGTGTAATATTGCATAAAAATTGTGTCTGTACTGTACATAAATAAAGTGCCGTACGTTCTGGACATATAGAACTTTGACATTACGTTAAAAATGTTAAAAACTTAATATACGCCAAATCCGTTAATAACAGTGACAAGAGCAATTTTTACTATTTAACGGATATACGAATCCACTAATAGAACAATCGTAGTGCCCCTATATATATCGTGCCTAAAAAAATAATTTATTTCATTACTATAAAAAAAATCTGATTTACCACAAAAATATATCAGAAGTAACCACAATCGATGGCATCGAACGTTTTAGCAAAATCTGGGCACACTGCATCTACCATCTTCTTTTCATTCAAACATTCACCTGTACAATTCCCAATAGCTTCATTAGAATTTATTTTCCTACTTTGCTACTGTTTTCCAATAAGGACTTGACAACTTTTTATCAAAATAAAATGCAGACCATTTGAGATATTTCAAAAACTTTATTATTGGGTTGAAGTACAATCAAAACATTTATGAATGGAACTCGACTTTGTTCATATGGCCACCGCGGGCACGTTTGCAGCGGTCGATTCGTTGGACCCAATTTTCGATGACTCGGCCACACAATTCGGCCGAAACGGCTGCTATTTCGCATTCAATGTTGGCTCTGAGCTCTTTCAACGTTGTCGGCTTGTTGGCATAGACCAATGACTTGACGTAGCCCCAAAGAAAAAAGTGTAGAGGCGTTAAATCGCACGAACGAGGCGGCCAATCGACTGGTCCATTTCTTGAGATAACACGCTCATCAAACTTACTCTTCAATAAATCGATTGTAGCGTGTGCTGTGTGGCTTGTGGCACCGTCCTGCTGAAACCACATGTTGTCCAAGTCCATATCTTCCAAGTCAGGCCAAAAATAATCGGTAATCATGGCGCGATAACGATTACCATTCACAGTAACGTGACGATCATTATCGTCGACGAAAAAATATGGCCCTATGACGCCGCCGGTATGCAAACCGCACCAAACAGTTATTTTTTGTGGATGAAGTGGTGTTTCATGAAGCACATGTGGATTTTCACCCGACCAATAACGCATATTTTGCTTATTGACGAACCCATTGAACTAAAAATGAGCTTCGTCACTGAAAATGATTTTGCGATGAAATTGATCATCTTGGCGCATCTTTTTCAGAGCCCAATCGGAGAACGTACGTCGCTTCAAATGGTCCATCAGCTTCAATTCTTGAGTCACTTTGATCTTGTATGGGTGTAAACCAAGATCCTTACGCAAAATTCGCCACAAAGTGGTCTGGGCGATGGCCAACTCTTGAGAACGCCGTGGAATTGACTGATTTGGATCATTTGCTACGGACGTTTCAACGGCAGCGATATTTTCGACACTTCGACCAGCCCGTTGTCTCACTGGCACGGCAACATCACACAACGAATATGTAGACTCAAATTTTTGCACTAAACTTGTTACTGCCTGTCTACTAGGGTGAGAATTATGACCGAAAATCGGAATTAACGCTCTTAAAGTAGCGGTCACCGACTCCAAATTTCTGTAGTAAATTTTTATAATTTGCAGACGTTGTTCGTTCGTGTACTTTACCACGATGAAAATATTAAGTTTACTGAATAAATTGACAGTGACAGTTCGATGATTAGTGAAAGGGTGCGTTCACAAATTGAATTAAAAGTTGTCAAATCCCTATTGGAAAACCCTTTCCATTCATATACAGTCAGTCATAAAAGTGTTCGAAAATGTTGAATATCATTAAATGTGAACATCTGAATTTACTTCTATTTAACAACGTTAAAAAACTAACAATATGAAAACTGTTATTTTGAATAATCACAAAAAAATTTGCGCATCTAATGTCATCGCTAATAGTTACCTATTGTTAAGCATAAAGCATATAGTTTAACGTCGCCAATGAAGGTGTTTTACGTGATACTTTTCCATTAGGTCCGTATCTTCTTCAAATGCTCCGTACATTTTCTCAATGAACTTTCTTTCCAATATGAAATTCAATCTACACGGGCTATCGTCAGTGCACTTGCCCATGCATTTTAACTCGTTACAATTGCGACAGTTCTTTTGTAGTTGTAAATAATAACAGTTTTTATATTGTTATTAGAATTGTTTTGAGTTTCTTAACTTTGTTAAATGGAGGTGTAAATGCTTTATCATGGCCGGGTGTTTGCATTTGATGATATTCAACGTTCACAGGGCATGCGACCGGCTATGCATATGAAGGTGAAGTGAAATGTTATCAAAACAAGGATCTCGATTGAATTATATCGTCGAATAACAATACAAGAAATTACTACAAGATTAAATTTATCGACGTCGACTGTCATTACATGTTAAATAACTTTTCACTTCAAAGCTGGACTTTTAGGTTTTACATGTTCCCAATAGAAGAGCTTCGCTTTAACGCTTTGACTTTTATGGTGTATAGAACTTCTATCGAACACAGGAAATGTCCAGAAATTCATTTCCATGTTTTTAACAAGGTTCCAATTAGAGAAAAGCGGATATTATTTTGCAGTCATGCAAGGTTGGTGCATGTCGAATGTCATTAACATTCAAGGGATGTACGAACACTTTTGTAACTAACTACACATGTTCGGAAGTAAACATTAGAGCAGGGGGAGAGAACAGTTATGGGTTGTCAGTTACTCTTACCACCATGCTTAAAAATTGATGTTATATGATTTACTGACTAGAGCTGGACTTTCGTTGTGTGGGTGCTGTAATGACCGCCGTCTTGCTATTCCCGTTGTCAGGTTTTTCAGGATTTACTATCAAAATTATTCACTCCATTGTAACCCCATTGTAACAGTGACGCAGGTCGTAAAAATTTATAGAATGTCGATATAGAAAATTCTTAGTTTTGATAGTGTCGAATACATTCGAGACAAGCTTTAAATTCGAAATATATGCCCCTTCGGGTGCAAGTGGTTCTTCAGCACGTATAACGCACATAAGACAGAATTTAAACAATCGTTTAGAATGGAATCGTACTGTCTCATGTAGATATAAGATATTCGCATTATTATGCAGGATAGTGCTGTTACTTTAATATGATTATCTGAAATAAGTACCATAAAATCAATTAAAACCACTAAAACGATAAGGTAACCCAACCCAATTCACATCATAAATCAATGCAGTCACCCACTTTTCACGGAACGTTAACAGACGTTTAACATTTGCCTACAACATGGTTTAATGAATAATAAATACATATGTTAACTAGAAAAGTAAAAGCCCGTATTTAAACAAATCACAACGCTTTTTAATTCACTCTGGCAACCGTAAAATTTAGCACATTGGCATGTGTTTAATTGCATTTTAATAAAACATTTTCACCGATAGAATTTTTAATTTATGCAGCCAGTTGCGTTAGAATATTTAGCCAAATTATCGAATTACTATATTTAGACCTCTCCTTTTCTCGCTCTTCTATTTCTATAAAAAATAAACACAATTCGAGTGTCCTAATTATTTTCTTTCGTTATCTAAATAATTTTAATAATGCTGGGATATGTCAGCAAGCTCGATGTATTGGTTCCCCGACGTCAAATGAAAATCTTTCCTGACGGCGTGAACAAAGATCTGCGATAAGCTCCTCAACTATTCGGGAAACGATCCTTTTTTTAAAGACTACTAATGGTGATAAGAAGTGGATTATTTACAACAGTGTGGTGCGAAAACACTAGTCTCGGCTTGATGATTTGTCTCAAATTTCATCGAAAAAAGACATTCGTCGAAGGAAGACCGTGTTCTCTGTGTGGTGGAGTTTTGAAGGCGTCTTGTTTTTCCATGTCCGACCAAAGGAATGAAACAACGAAGTGTGTGCTATTAACAATTCTATAGTTCGGGCGAATTCATTATCTAAAAACGTCCAGAGCTTAGTCATCGTAAAGGAGTAGTAATACCGACAACGTGAGACCACACACAAATTTAATCGCCCGTCAAAAATTACGGAATCTCGATAAGGAAATGCTGCCACACCCATTATATCGCCGAACCATAACGGAAGTGGGCCTTCAGATTTCCACTTGATCTGTTCTCTTCAAAACACTTTGCATTGTGTAACGTCGGACTGAGACGTGGCCATAAATGAGCACCTAGTAACGTTTTTCACCGATGAAGATAGGTCTATGAAGATAGGCTATAAATGCAAAATAAATAAATCGGTGTCTTCACTGGTACACAGTTATTACGTTTAAAAGTGAGACAGTTTCTGGTGCTACAGTTTTTAATTTCTCGAAAACGACATTTGCGTATCGAGGGTCTAAATGTGCGTTCGTATAAAATTTACTACTTTGACTGTATAATATCAATATTATATGTGGGATTTAGTATTGATGCTAATAAACACTGACTAAAAATTTAATATTAAAACATCTAATGTCACAAAAGATTTCCTATACCTCCCTTTTCTAAGATATTTCTCTAGGGTAAGCTATTTTTTGTAGTATAAAATAAAACACTTTTTTTTTAAACAAAGAATAGTTTTTAATCAATTATATATTTTCCATTTTGCTCAATGATCTTTTGTCATCTTTCTTTCAGCTGCATAATTCCGCGCTCATAAAATTCTGGTCCTTATCAGCAAAAAAATGAACCAGGTGCGAGTGAAGGTCATCGTCATTTGTGAAAGTTTTACCATTCAAAGAATTCTGCAAACTTCGAAATAAATGGTAATCAGATGTTGCTAGATCAGGACTGTATGGGGGATGTGGCATCACTTCCCAGCCAAGCTCCAATAGTTTCCTACGAGTTGCCAAAGATGTGTGAGGCCTTGCATTATCTTGGTGGAAAACGACACCTTTCCGATTTGACAATTCTGGCCGTTTTTCTTTGACTGTTTCATCCAGTTTTATTAATTGTTAACAGTAAACATCAGAATTGATCGTTTGGTTCCTTGGAAGCAGCTCAAAAAACACAACACCTTTGTAATCCCACCAAACTGACAGCATGATCTTTTTTTGCAATTCAGCTTTCGATGTGGTTTGTGCTGGTTTATCGTGTTTGTTCCATGATCGTTTTCGAACTATGTTACTGTACAGTACCCATTTTTCATCACCAGTGATGATTCTTTTTAAGAAAGGGTCGGTTTCATTTCGTCTAAGGTGCATATCGCAAAAGTTGATTCTTTGTGTTAAATGAATTTCTTTCAATTCGTGAGGTACCCAAATATCAAGCTTCTTAACTAGCCCAAGACATTTTAAATGTTTCTCAATTGTTGTGTGCGATACATGTAGCCTCCCCGCAACCTCTCGAAAAGTTATATGACGATCCTCTTCCATTATGACTTTGATTTGGTCATCATTAACTTCTGTAGGCCGACCAGAACGTTGCTCATCTTTGAGGGAAAAATCTCCAGAACAGAATTTTTTATACTAATTCTGACACGTGCGCTCTGTTAAGCAATTAGCACCATAAACTTCACATATCTTTTTGTGAGCCGCAGCAGCTTTCTTTCCTTTACGGAAATAAAATAGTAGTAGTTTCTGCACTCCATTTAAAATTAACCCACAACTAATAGCTTTAATAAAGATCACGCACTACTTGCTTCTGAAGTTACGTCAATGTGACTAGTATCACGCGACAAACGGTAAAGTACAGCACTAGCATACGTTATACAAAAAATAAAACAACGCTCTCTATCAGTAAAAATCGAAAGTACTTAGTTGCCAACCCAATAGAACGAATTCGAAAAATCTCCTTCATAGTATCACGCATCTGTGAAATGTAAACGTTTGATGCTTTTGTAAAGAAAAATTGTAAAGGTGAGTCACTTTACACAAAGAAAAAAACCCTTAGACAATGCAGTCAAATTTATCGACAAAGCATGTTCCGCAACACAAAAATACATTAAGAAAACATAAAGAGAGTTTGAAGAAAAGCCAGACATAACAGAGGAGTATCACGTAAAAGTACCTTTCATTAGCGACATTAATACTTACCTATTGGGTGCGCAACTAGTTTCTCGCTGTTTTTCAAGAGATGGCTCCAGTAGTAAGTGCTGGTCGATTGTGACATAACCAAAACGTCGTGAACGAAGCTTAGACATATGGTAAACAAACCGCTTTGACAAATTAGTGATTTTGTTTTTGCGTCATATACTTTTGGTTATGTGAAAATGTCTGATTTTGTGCAAAATAATCGTCATTTGCCGGAAGTCTTGCTTTTCTTTTTTCATTCGAAGAAAACGGCGACTGAAGCGCATCGAGAACTCCAAAAAGTTTACGGAGATGCTGCTCCAAGTGAAACAACGTGCCGTGATTGGTTCCGTCGCTTCAAAGACGGTGATTTCAATGTTGACGACCGTTCGCGTGAAGGAAGACCAAAAAACCTTCGAAGATGCTGAATTGGAGGCATTGCTCGATGAGGATCCGTGTCAAATGCAAAAAGAGCTTGATTCAGTATTAGGAGTTACCCGCCAAGCTATTTCCTAGCGATTGCATGCGTTGGGAATGACTCAAAAGCAAGGAACTTAGGTTACTTATGATTTGAAGCCAAGAGACGTTGAGCGTCGTTTTTTCGCCTGTGAACAACTGCTCCAGCGGCAAAAAAGAAAGGGTTTTCTTCATCGCATCGTTACGGGTGATGAAAAATGGATTCATTACAGCAATCCCCAGATATTGCGCCGTCCGATTATTACTTGTTCCGTTCGATGGCACATGGTCTGGCAAATCAGCAGTTCTGCTCATACGAAGACATCTCAAAATGTCTTGATTCGTGGATAGCCTCAAAAGACGAACACTTCTACCGTGACGGTATTCGAGCTCTGCTAGAAAGATGGGAAAAAGTTGTCGCTAGCGATGGGCAATATTTTGAATGATTCATTTGTAAACATTTTTTCACAATAAAGTTGCATTTTCATAAAAAAACAGCGAGAACTTAGTTGCGCACCTAATACATATACATATGCTCTATTAACGACACTTAGAGAAAGGTCTTTTACGTGATACTCTTCCGCTATAACCAGTTTTTTCTTGAAATTCTCTTTATATCTTCTCAATTTATTTTTTTCCAGTGTCAAATTCCATCTGTACGGCTATCTTTAGTGCACTTATCTGTGAACTTTAACTCATCGCACTTGTAAGAGTTCTTGGATCGAGCTCATTTAAAATCTTTGGAAGCCTATTTGTCGGTACAATTTCAATAGTTTAGGATGTCTTTTAGTTTTTTTTTCAGTCTGCACTGTGAAACGCGTTTTTTCGAAAAATGTTTTTTTTTGTTCTTTGTGTAGTCCTGTTAACTGGACTGCATATTACAAGACATATTTTTTTTTACAAATCATCTAACAACAAACGTTTATTTTTCACAAGTTCGTGACACTATAAAATCATTAACACAGTCGGAGTTCACATTTGATAATATTCAACATTCACGGGGTGCTGCGACTGACTGTATGTATATGTCGGCACCAATTTAGGCGTAATAAATGCAGAAGTCACAATTTAAACTAACCATAACGGATTTTCCAATGAAAAAGCGAAACCTACTGTTCCCTTACTGTTCTTCGGAGACAAAGGAAAAAATTCACGTGACTTGACTACAATTCCTTATGACTAACAATAACTACACACACGGTGTATGTATTATGTGAAAAGAATTAAAAAAATACAAAAATTCAAGTAAATTATATCGATAGAAAAGATAAAGCGGAAATACGTCACGATACTCCGCTTTTTCGAAATCGCATTTTCGTAGTACATATACTACGAATGCGTCTATCCTAATGACAAAAATTTCAAATTCGGTAAGCGTATATGCTGGAGGTTAGACATCGCGGACGATACTGTATTTCGAGCGTGGGTGGTAGTGAATTAAGATTTTTTTCGTGTAATAAGAGCGTTGAACTTGTAAATTAAATTATGGCATGTTCGATTGAAATAAGGAAGTCTTCTTTGTCTTCTTTTATTCAATTGGAGTTGTCTCAAAGTCGATCCAAACATAAGAAAAAGTTTCGTAGATTAAATATTGGATTAGATACAAATTCAGATGAACATACATATGTACGTATGTACATCGGTAGTAGCAGGGAATACTTATTGCGAAGATAGTTTAATCACTAAGGTTGATATATAACCCTTTTCCACATTAACTTTTGTAATTCTGTATACGCATTTCGACAACCAAGTTGTTATCATCAGCAGATAACCGCAAAGTGTCGCAACTGGTAAACCACGGCGAAAAATACCTGTACGAAAACACACTCCGTACGCGGTACACACCGTTGAGACCCTAAACGTACACTAAATGTTCGTTTCACAAGATTTTTAAAAAATTGTTTTACTTAAACTAAGATGAATGACATTGGAAAAAAAGGGAACACGGACACGACCGATAAGTACCTGCATGTGATTTATTACTGTGTTTCTCTTCTTCGGACATTACGCAGACCGTAAAGGGTCGTCTGCATTGGTCCATTGTCACTATTCACCACATGGCTTTTATTCTTTAAGATGAGCATGCTTTCATACGTGTCTAATTCACGATAATTATACACGTTCATTATCAAATGCAAACAATCCATGTTAACACTGTGGTTATTTTCTAAAACGTGCCTTGCTATACCTGATTTTTCTGGTCGGTTGAATTTTATGTGCGCAAGGTTTTCTTTATACCGGGTTTCGATCGATCGTTTAGTTTGGCCGATGTATTGTTTATTGCAATCTAAACATTCAATTAGGTAGATTCCCGACTTTTTATTATCTTCGATTTTGTCTTTTGCATTTCCTAAAAGGTTTTAATTGAATTACTGGAGCGAAAACAAACTGAAAACCGCGCTCTTTGAAAATACTATTTAAATTTTTTGTCATACGATGATAAGGTAAACAAACAAACTACTTTTTCCGATTGCTCTGTGGTGTCACGGATTGTTTTTCTTATGTTAGCCTTTCTAATTAATCCATTGATTATTTCCGAATAAAAACCATTCTATCTCACGATATTCTTAATGAAGTTCAATTCTCTTTCGTATCTTACATTTGTTAGTGGGAAATTAATCAAATGATTAATAAGAAAATTGAATGAAACCATCTTTTGTTGCATGGTATGATTTGAGTCCGCCATGATGAATCTATTGACATTGGCTTCTTTTCGGAAAATATCAATTTCTATTTTGAGATTATTCCTAATCACTAAGGTATCCAAAAAAGGCAACTTGTCATTGTTTTCTTTTTCTACTGTGAATTTAATTGTCGGAAATTTTGAATTTAACTGTTTGACGAAATCATCCAGGTTGCATTTATGTGTATTGAAAATCGCGAAAATATCATCGACATACCTAATCCAAATTCATGGAAAATAATTAGGTTTATGTTTTAATTCAATTTCAAAGTTACTCATAAATAGGTCCGCTATGAATGGAGAAAGACAATTGCCCATTGCAGTTCCCTGTTTTTGTTCATAAAACTTCCCTTCAAATTGAAAACAGTTTTGGGACACGCAAAGGTTTGTTAATCTCACGTATTGCTTTATTTTCTCTGGTTCGATCTTATTTTTGTGAAGAAGTTCTTCTAAATATTTTAAAGTTTCTGGAATCGGTACCGAAGGAAACAATGACGTTACGTCGAATGATACTAAAATTTCCCCTTCTTCTAATTTACAATCTTTAATCCTTTGAATAAATTCTAATGAGTTAGTGACTGAAAGGCTTTCAGGTAAGATAGGTTTTTCATAGTATGGTATTAAGTGCAATTATACGGGAACCTGGTAAACTCCTCCTCCTTTTAGAAATTAATACTCAGTTATCGTTTAACATTATTCCGTATGCAATAATGCTAAACATTGCTTCCTGAAATTGTGGAGATCCTAGTAACAACAAAAATCCAATTTAAAAGTTAATGTCACATAATTAAAACCTTCAAGTATGTTCGAAGATTATAAGAACGTTCTTTATAAATAGGAGACAAGACTTGCATGAACGAATAAAGCGAGATGAAGATAAGTCGAATGTTTTTATTTGTGGCCAAGGTTTTAATGGAAGGGACAAAATCAACCATCGCCACGATGGTACCCCAAAGTTCCCGAAACAGCATAATTTAGAGTACCAAGATTCCATTCACAATTGCAAACACCGATGCTCCTCCACCAGTACCTCTGTTACTAAAAAAATATATTCTGGAAGTCTTGCTTTGTTAATGCGGAAGTAATCATGGTACGAATTTTGCTGCTACTCTTCTGATGTTGAATTCTTTCAATGAAATTCGCGAACGTGTGTCATAATATCACAATGTTACAGATGTCTTGAATTATCATTTACAATAGCAAATACACGTTCTGGTATTATATCAATTGATGGTCAACTGATATTCGGCCACTTTTGAAACGTTTAAGCTAGTCGTAAATTTGTGTTTGACCCAAACCATCGTCCCCAAATTCTTCCTTAAATAAATAAAATTTCTGCGTTTCTGCGACGACAGATACGTTGTTCCCTCAAATCGACTAGTGAAAAATCGCCAACACAAACAGACGCGACAATGAAAAACTGTTCACCTCAGCGTACTTTCTCACGAAGAGTATAGTTAATTCAAGGTAGCGGTATTTGATTGGAAATGCGCCCATCCAGCGTTTCCAAACCTTTCCCAAATAATCTTTTTAGTAAATGGAATCTCGAGCTTTCTCTAGCAGAAAAAATCGAACTTTTTTAAAATAATAATTCTTAGTGGCGCCATCTATTTAAAAAATTATGCATCGATAAGATAGATCTTTCACCAATGTTATGTCAAAATATCATGACATTTGCATCATTAGAAGCAGATAAATAATGCATGAAGTAACAGTATGTATTGGTATTGGTCGAAAAATGAATTTTGAACAAAGAGCAAATATGTTTTGTTTTGAACTCGGTAAATTGTTTACTGTAACTTTTAATTTGATGAAACAAGTGTATGGTGTTGCGTGTTTATCACCTACAAGTGTGTATGAGTGGCATAAACGATTTAAATAAAATAAATGACGACGAACATCTTGATACAAAAAAATCTGTGAATACGGAAAGTAACATCGAACTTGTGCGTGAATTTATCAGAAATGAGCCGAAATCCTCATTGCGATACGTAAAAATGGAATTAAATATTTCCAATATTTTAATTTATCGTATTTTGACACAACATTTGGAACTGAGATAGATTTGTGCACGGTTTGTACCACACAATCTAACTGAATTCAACATTGTACAGACTTGATTAAAGGCACAAAATAGGACGAAAACTTCAAGTATTCTATTATACTTGGCGACGAGACGTATTGTTTTCAATATGATTCAGAGACCAAGCGTGAAAGCCCTGAATGGAAGCATTCAAGCAAAGAAAGACAGAAAAAAAAAACGTTTGGAGAAGTCAAAAGTGAAGTCAATATTGATTTGTTTTTTAAGATTCGAAAGCCATAGAGCCCAAAGTGTTTGTGTCAACTAGTCAAACAGTCAATGCTGTATATTATCTTGGTGTTGTGAAGCGTCTTTTGGTGCGTATTCGTCTTGTACGTCCTCAATATTATAAAAGTGGTAGCTGGCGTTTGTTACATGATAATGCATAATACCATCTCATCGCTCGGCGCGTATCATTGATTTTCTAACTACAAATAGCATTTTAACCATCAACTATTCACCGTATTCCCCGGAATTGCCCCCTGTGATTTTTATCTATTCTCTATACTACATTTGCCGATGAAAGAACAGCGTTATGCCGACGTCGAAGCCATTAAAAAAGTGTCGATATCGATTTTGAAGGACATTTCTAAAGATGAACTTAAAAATTCATTCGACATGTTAATTGGCCATGCAGAACGTTGTATTGAAGCCGAAGGCGACTACTTTGAATAAAATAAATGAATTTTACCACAATAGTGAGCTTGTTTTTGTTTTAAAAAGGTTCGGTTTTCTCTGCGACATACTGTGTATGTTCTATTAGGCTACTTTTACAATAAACGTGGATAAACTGAAATATTCGCAATTGTAATTTTGAGTACGCAAGTACATTTAAATGTGAAGGTAAAGAAAATTAACGTTCCCAGAACGAAAATTAGAAAATATTGTTGCAAGTACCATTGTGAATGTTGAAGTGTGACCAACAAAATACATAAATCTTACTATTACGTCGCGAATAAATCTAAAAGAGGCCATTAACAACAAATTAAACTTTAACACATTTTTCATCTTGGCTTCTGGGCTAAAACCGCCTCTTCGATAAATTTATTATTAGAATTATTGAAGACTCGATTCCAGTGCGGAAGCCAAGGTGAAGAAAGTATGGACAACGACCGCGGAAGTCTACGAGTCAGATTGATTTTAATATATGTAGTTCAATTGTCTTTGTAAAACGCGAGTGTTTATTCGCGTCTTACGAAGTTGTGTATCTCATACCCAAGTACATACTAGTATGATATAGTCACTAGAAACAGTAATGCCATGCTATAATATAACAATTTGAGAAATTCCAGAATCAGCTCAAATAATGCAATGATAATTTGTTGTTCCACACTTACGAAGAAAAGGTTCTATCTTCAGAATTCAATTCACTCACATATGTATATTCTTTTATTTAAAATTAATATTTCTGCATTAGAAAAACATATAGTGATATGGTCCCTTTCCGCCCCATATTATAACTGTGAAATTAACATGAACATTATAAAAAAAATCTATGTCTACTGCTGATATAAAAAAGTATAGCGACGAAGTATAATTCTCCTATGGCACACATAATTTTTTTTCTATTGTTTGCGACGTAGAATCGAGATGCACATAAATTAATTGCAGTTGTTCCCACTACCGGGGCGGAAGAAACATCTAGGTTTCTTAAAAATCATTTCCCCCGCCCAAAAAAAAAAAGCAGAAAAAAGATCTACGATAAAACACGTTATAAATCTAGGAGAACAAGATTCGTCGACTACTAGTGTGAATGAAAACAAGCAGTGGAGTGCAAGAATAGTCAGTGTAAATGGTGTGAATTTTCTTGACATAATATCCTTACCGTTGGCAGTACTGTACTTAACGCTTTAGAGTGAATAGTGCAAGGACGTACAAGGTCGTTGCAAAGCTGCCTTAGATCGAAGATTGACTCGAGCCGCTTTTCCTAATTAAGCGCTTCCTTACGACTTTTATCGCCGAAACACAAAACCGTTTCAACGAAAATAACAAAGGTCAGTTTTAATTTAAGTTTATAACCGATAAACGGATTGCTATTTAAGTAATTGACTGTAAAATAGTTTCTTCTTTAACTAAATTATATTACTATTGCTAACAATATTGTTTTGGTTTGTACAGTGATGGGAATTATAATATCATACTAACTTTCAATTTAAAAGGATCTAGATACTTTTAAATTACATTTTGTGAATAGAAAAAAGACAAACGAAAATAATTGAAATAGTTTTGTAAAAAGGAAAATTTATAAGAAATCTCGACAGAAATCGTTTTATTTATTCGAAAAATTCAAGCGATTTACGTGTTCAAGAAGTGCATCAAATGATCTTTCTTATCGCTGACGAAAATGCTGCTGAGATTAAACGTCTTTAATCGATGCAAATTTTTTGCCTTTCATTGCCAAATTCATATTGGGAAATAAGAAATAGATGAACAAATGCAAATCAAGTGTGTTCGGAAAACTTGGGAAATAAAAAAAAATTATTTTTAATCAAAGAAAATGAGGTACATAATCATGTAGCAGCAATTGGATATTGCGTTTTAATTGCATCTCTTCATTAATCGATACGGAATAAATTTCGATTTAGCAAATTTTTCAGTTAATTTCCAGATCCATTTCCATTTCCGTGGATCTCTCTTAAGATTTTTTCGAAGAAGAAAAATCCGTCAATGAATCTCATCGTCAGCCACATCCTCTCTGCCTTGTCTGAATAGTCGACGCTACCTGGAGAGATGTTCATAAACGGTTTCATGGATTTAGAACGGTGTCGTAGCATTTTGTCGTCACATTTTGGTTTCCAATGAACGAAATGTCATGAAATTTTTAAAGATTTCTCGAGAAGATTGAGACCTTGCACTAAGAAGTGACGCTACGCATTTCATTAAAATATAGCAATTCCAGCTATTTTCGAGCGAGAATGTGTATTTTGTGAGAATATTCGTTCAAGGTAAAATTCGGGACGGAATCGTATTGAAAAACGCAACTTCGTGGTAAAATGTATTTCGAAAAAGAGCAATAAATGCCCATTAAATTTTTTCTGCATCCGCCAATGTACAATATGAACAATAATAATGAAGTAGATCCACTATCAAAGCAGAAATACGAAACCCAAGCCATCAGCCATCACACGAGATGGCTTTACTTACCACACATTCTCTTTTGAGTGATTCTCTGAGTTTTCCACGAATGTACTGAATGCCATCCGGTTCGTGTTAATCGCAAGGTAACAACTACTTACAATACTACATTAAAAACATTTCCATAATCAATTGTTATTATTTTTCATAACTAGAGCAGATACAGTGAGCGCGTAAGTACATATGGACCAACAAATATATAATCGTACTTATTACGAATCTGGTGCGCAGACAAATGTGACGGCTCCGGTTAAAACGTTCCCTTGACATAATAATATTTTCGTATGTACTTTTTATGCACCGGTGGAAATGCGTTCAGTCAATGTAGTTTTGCCAGTCATTCAATTATGCTTTCTTAGGCATGCATCGAACATGTTTACTAACCATTTAAAAAATGTTTACTTAAAAAAGTGTTTTAAGTAAACGCAACACTTTAATATTTCTGCATATGTTTTTAATAAATCAATCAGAAAATAATATTAAATTAACTCTTTATCCTTTGCAAAAGAGAAGCGTTTGTTCCTCATCCTGAAATGCTCATAATTTGTCCAGTAAATATTTGTAATTTTTCATAGAAGTAAAATAATATGGCTTTTTTTAAGTGTTTTCCTTATGCACCGTTTTATGTTTACTTAACTAATTATTAGTTAAATCAACTTATGAAAAGATGACATTGAATATGTAGTTTGTTGAATTAAGAAATGTCTTTTTCTCACTATACTCATTTGCATATTTATGGATGATATGCATATATTGTTTTTCTTGTTTTTTACAGCCTTTTTAAAATCGCTCGTTATTCTGCCTCACCCGTTATATAGGGAAAAAAACAACGAAAACGGCAGTGCTCTAAGTTTGTAATTTGAAAAGGAAATTATTTTGAAGATAATTAACTAACCTACAAATCTGTAATTTTCGTAATTCCGTTTTAATAAAATTCGGTAAGACTAATATCTCTCAGATATGTCGCGCTGAAGATTTTACCAATTACCTTCGGCAAGTTAAATGTTTTTAACATACATAATGGAAAAATATTTGGTCGTTCTTCTCTAATGCCAGAAGAACCTTATTTTTTTGAAAGAACTCAAAAAATTACGAGTAAATTGAAATAATCCATTACACCAGTCATTTTCAAACAGTTTTTATCCCATAATTTGCCCGTCACAAAAAGAAATGAAATAACTTTAAGCCGAGAGCACCTCATCATCATATCTTGCGGCACTTGTAATTGCGATGATGATAATAAATTGTTGAACGCATGGTGTATCACCGTCGAAACAAAAAAGAGTAGCGTGAAATGTTTATTACGAACCCGAGAGTTCGAATGTTCATTTAAAAAGTAATCATCACTTTCACATGATTCTAGGTATTTACACTATTTATAGAATATAAATAAGACGGTTGCTTTTAAGTGTACCTACAAATATGGAATGTGCCAAAAAAGAAACTAAATATTGCTTATAATTTGTTTTTTTTTCGTTTACTTTCGTCATTCATAATCTGTTTACTTTTTGCGTAAATAATTTGCGTGTTATAAAATTACTCGCACAAATATTTCTACTGAAATGGATATTGTCAGGATTTACGAGGGTGGTCCCAGAAGTACCCGACCCAACAAAGACAACACAAAAATTTTGGAAAGAAATAACTTTATTTTTCAACATATTCTCGTTTAACCTCTATACACTTTTCCCAGCGATGTTCAATAAGTTCGATACCCTTTCTATAATAGGAACTGTCTTGCTCCTCAAAATAGCCATTAACTGTCGACATCACTTCTTCATCGTTGGAAAATCTTTGAGCTCTGAGCGAGATTTTCAAGATTGGGAACAGAAAATAATCCGACGGGGCTAAATCTGACGAATAGGGTGCATGAGGTAGCAATTTAAACTTTAATTCATTAATTTTGACCATTCCAATAACGGATTTGTGAGCTGGTGCATTGTCTTGATGAAACCATACTTTCTTCCTAGCTAAATACGGCCGCTTTTGCTTGATTTCTTCGCTCAAACGTTGCAATAAGTTCGTATAATACTTGCCGTTGATAGTTTTTCCTTTTTCAAAATAGTCAATGAAAATTATTCCACGCGTATCCCAAAAAACCGATGCCATGACCTTGCCTGCAGATGAACTGGCTTCGTCGGTCCTCCTTTTTGAGTCCATTGTTTTGATTGTTCTTTTGTCACGGGTGCGAAGTGATGGACCCACATTTCATCTATGGTTATGAAACGGCGCAAAAATTCTGCTTTGTTGCTGTGAAACTTCGCTAAACACTCAATTGAAACATCTTCACGACACTGTTTTTGCTCGAGTGTAAGCAAACGCGGCACCCATCTTGCACACAGCTTTCTCATGTCCAAATTTTCAGATAATATGCGATGTACCGCACTTTTTGAAATGCCTACTATGTCTGCTAGCTCGCGTACTTTCAGTCGACGATAATCCAGTACCGCTTTGTGGATTTTCTTCACCACTTCTGGAGTCGTCACCTCATTTGGTCGATCACTGCAATACTCGTCTTGGCAGCTCGTACGGCCTCCTTTAAACTCTGCTACCCAATATTTCACTGTTGCAAACGAAGGAGCAGACTCACCTAGAGTAGAATCCAGTTCTGTTTCTATATCGGTTAGGCAGAGGCCTTTCAAATAAAAGTATTGTATCACCTAACGATGACCAGTTTTCTCCATTTTTACAAATTCACTGAAAACGTTCGCTATTTATGGCTACCAGACAAATACTAAACAACGTGGCGTCTTCAAACTTGAAGCGTATGCTTTATAGATTGTGTACTTTCTAATACAGTGATATTTTCCAAACAACTACCGCCATCTCTAGGCCAGGCCGGGTACTTATGGGACCACTCTCGTACTTTGCAACCAAAGCCAGTATATGGTTGAAAGAAATAAATTTCATAATAATGGTAAAGTACATATAGGTATTTAATAATGTCTTTATGGTCTAACAGAAACAAAAGTTCTAAGTACAGGAGAAAATAAAGGGAAACAGTAATACAACAGTGCAACACCTATCCACAGAAAATAGAAACTAAAACATTCTCATTTACTAGCTTGTAAGTAAATTAAAAACGAAAAATGAAAGCTAATGCAAATTAGATGTATGATCTTCAGGTGTAAAATAAATAAATAGTTTTATTACTATCCCACAAACAAGTGCATAGTGCTTATTGGCTTTAGTCATCATATGCATCAAGAGAGCTTTATTTAAGGTGTTGGCTCGTCGTTGGGGATTACAAAGGCAATGGATAATCTTGTGGGTTTAGCAGGTGCTGCAAAATAAACCGGCTAAAGTAACATAGGAGCGTCTATTTTGTTATTCGAAGTTTGCACATAAATTTAACACTCTGCATCTTCCTTTGTTCCTTTAAGAAACGAAAACTGAGTCACTGCAACAGTGTTAGGGAATCAGTACCTCTTAATGGATATAGACTGTCTTCTTTAAATTAAAGACACTTTAAAAAACGTTTTTGTACTAGTTCTAAGGTAATCTACGGACGCAAAAGAATGCATTTTTAGAGTTACAGTGTTACCAAAGTGCTTGTACAATCTTATTGGAAATCCTAGTGACTTAATCGCAGCAGCACGAATGTACATTATGTGACCCGTGAATCAAAGACGAAAGTCAAGACAAAACTTTGAAATCAAATCACCTCTGTTCGATGTTATTTAACGCAAAGTCAAACTGTAACTGATCCAACTGAACACCTGTCGAAACTTAAGGTAATTCCATTGCTACGAGGGAGCGTTTTTATATTCGCGGAATGAGCGGATTGTAGAGGGGTGAGTAGGCGCATTGGGGGCGTGGCCTGTGCAGCGACTCATGATTGGTATAAATACGAAGTTTCATTGTTATTAGACAGTTAGTCTTTGAGCTATCGTCAACCAAGTAACATAATCAGGAGTGAAAAGTGAAATATGGAAAAAATCGAATATCGTGCCGTTATAAAGTTCCTTACCAGGCAAGGAAAATCAGTCGCGACCATAATGAATGAGATGTCATTGGTTTACGGCGACTCTTGTCCAGGAAAAACCATGGTGTACAAGTGGCATAGTTTATTTAAACAAGGAAGGCAATCCCTTGAAGACGACCCGAGGCCGGGCAGGAGCATTGAGGTGACCACGCCAGCACTTATCCAAAAAGTTGAACAAATTGTACTCGAAGATGCTCGACTAAAGAAGAAACAACTCGCAGAAATGGTTGGAGTATCCGATACAACAATTTTTAAAATCCTACACGATCATCTCGACATGTCTAAGGTCAGCGCAAGATGGGTGCCGAGAATGCTCACGCCGCCGCAAAAACAACAGCGCGTAGAGTGTTCGCGTGCATTTTTGGACCTCTGTAATGAAGACAAGGATGGTGTATTGAGTGGAATTGTTACTGGAGACGAAACTTGGGTTCATCATTATGAACCTGAGTCCAAACAAGACTCCATGCAGTGGCATAAAAAGGGCACAGCACCTCCCAAGAAATTTAAAGTGTCACAATCAGCTGGGAAACTCGTGGCAACGGTATTTTGGGACTCGGAAGGAATATTGTTGATTGATTATAAAGATAAAGGTGTTTCTATAACCGGAGAATATTACGCTTCAATATTAGAGCGACTAAAAGAAGCCATTAAAGAGAAAAGACGGGGAAAATTGACAAAAGGTGTTCTGCTTTTGCACGACAACGCGCCCGTCCACAAGAGCCGCGTTGCGTTAGCTGCCCTGCATAAGGTGGGCTTCGAAATTGTGAATCACCCACCCTACAGCCCAGACCTGGCCCCGAGTGATTATTACCTGTTTCCGAAAATGAAAAAGAGCTGCGGGGTGAAAAATTTACTGCCGATGATGAAGTCAAGGAGGCAGTTTCGGCGTATTTTGCAGATAAAGAGAAATCATTTTTTTATGAGGGTATAAATAAATTAATTGAAAGATGTGAAAAATGTATCCGTCTTGCAGGTGAATATATTGAAAAAGAAAAATAATTTGGTTTTTTTATTTCCACCCCTTGTCCCCCATTCCGCGAATATAAAAACGCTCCCTCGTAATGCACCAATCATTGATGATACATGGGTTCCTCTGCAGAGTCAAACAATTTCCCAAGTTTAATATTTCACAAAATATTTTCAAATCTTCAATGGTAATAATTATTTATTAATGTAAATATTAAATAACAACTGACTTACATTTGCCTCCTGATGAACACTAGATGTCATAGTAAATGGTTTAGAGCAGTAACCATTAAAGCATACGTAACTAAAATACCGCCGTAGGAACGACGACACAAACACCAATATACTCGCAGAGAAACCCATTACGTATACACTTGAATTAAGTGTTAGTGAAATGATGGACATATGGCACAGTTTTAAACTGTTTTTTCTTTGTGGTTGTCTCATTAACTACGTCAACAATCAAATTTCAGATCGCTACATTATATTAATTTCGCGGTGACGACCGTTTAATTAAGAGCTTCTCGAGGTTCTTGACGAAATGGATTTGTGTTGAAATTCGTGCGTCATTAAATACTTTTTCTTGAAACGCCAATCAGAAAAAAATATTCATAGCGTGACGAAGGATGATCTGAGGAACTCGGACCCGGACAGTTTCTACTGTTGATCGATGGGTTCTTGAATTCAAATATCAAGATGTTAGGATAACCACATGTACGTTAAAAATACGAGGGTAGCCGTTCATATTTCGGGAATAGCAAACAAAAAAAGAAATTTTTATTATCGAAAATAGTTTCATTACTTTTCAAAATGTTCTCCTTGAAAACAATGCACTTTTGCATTCGTTTAAACCAATCCGAAAAGCATTGCTGCCACTGTGAAGGCGGTATCTCTTCACGTGTAAGAACAAAAGGAAATCACAGGGTGCTAGATCAGGGCTGTACGGCGGATGGCTAATCAATTCAATATTTTGTTCGGTCAAATATTCATTTGTTTGAACCGACCTGTGAGAGCTCGCATTGTTCTGGTGGAGAATGATTTGTCGTTTTCGATTTGTATTCCTTATTTCTTCAAAAACTTTTGACAAACAAATAGTTGTATACCATTCGGAATTGACCGTTCTACAACTCTCTAGAGGCACGGTAGCAACGTAACCGGTTTTTCCTAAAAAAACAGGCGGCCATCTGTTTTGATGTGCTTCGAGCGCGAACAACTTTTGTTGGTCTAGGCTCATCTTGGAATGCCCACACAGTCGATTGCTGTTTAGTATCTGGCTCATACGTATAGATTCAAGATTCGTCACCTGTGACGACTTTACAAATGTTCTTTGAAGTACCGCCATTGTATTTTTTGTGTATTTCTTGGCACCAATCGACGCGAGTCTTTTTTAGAGCAAATTATGTGGTACCCAACTATAACATAGCTTCTTAACGGGTAAATGTTCATGCAGGATCTTATGCACGCTGGTGTTACTAATACCTAGAGATGCCTCGATCTCACGGTATGTCACATGACGGTCTTGCAATATCAATTCAGGCACTGTATTAATGTTTTCCAACACAACAACATTTGTGGGACGACCTCTGCGAAATTCATCGTCCAAAGAACGCCGTCCAAGTTTGAATTCACTATAACAAAGATATACTGTAGTTTTCGATGGTGCTTCATCACCATATAAAGAATTCAGCTTGTCGATGCATTCTTGTTGAGATAATTCACGCCGAAAGTTATGAAAAATAATTGCACGAAAACGATCGCGAGTGAATTCCATTTTTTCGCTGACATAAAAAGTTACTGTCAACAATAGAAATAGCGACCGGATGTCAAGGTAAATATAATGTCAAAAAATGACAAACTTCACGATGCAGTCATCAGATCGGAGGTAACACTAACAGTGTTGCGAGTTCCCGAAATATAAACGGCTACCCTCATATCGGAAATTGTTGAAAACGTGTGTGCCATGATGTTAAACGTCTGAGATAGCGCAGGCTATAACATCTCTAAAGAACGCACAACTTGCATTGCGAATAAAGAGATTTGGCTATGAAAGAATTGTCTACGTAGTGAATATTGATAAAAAAATAGCGCGAACGGAAATTTTTCGTGAGTATTTGGAGCATTTTCGAAAAAACAAAGTGATTTTTATGCGCCGATTTATCACCACAGATGAGACTTGCGTTCATTATTATACGGACAGAGTTAAATAATCTAAATAGTTGTTGTTAAATATCTAAATAGTGACCTTCCAAAAGGGTCACCTTTTCGCAGGTTCATATTAGGCGTGTCTTTCAAGAAAGTTAAAGCAAAAAATTAATCAAAAGCGTCTATATTTGGCATAATACTTTTGTTTCGTGTTATTCGTTAAGTCGTAAAAAAGTCGTGCAAAGATTTTCTTCATTACGATTCTGTTTCTACCATAATAAAATTGGAAACGAATGAGTATTTTTTCTGTAACTTTAAATATTAATGGATTTTTTTTCAGACAACATTTATATCGTAAGTGAAGGAACAAAGAACTTTTATAGAAAAATGTCCCCTCGAACAAAATATGAAATATCGAGTTTCGGAAGCTCTTTTCGTTTTCTAATAATCTAAAAAGACTTTTAAATAACATATAAGGAAGGATTCGGGACCGAAAAGAGTTCATCTTAACATCTCGATATGCGCGATAAGATTTTAACATACGGCAATGCTGTTCATGCATTCAGTGACCACAGTAAGTCGTAAAATATTCATGATGAGTAGTAAGTTCACAGATTCGAACTCTGCTAAAAAGTATGCCATAAAAAACAATATTCAATTATTCTGTTCGGAATAAATTTCAATAAATTTTGCGTCGGGTTAGAGTAGAATTGGAATTGACTTGTACTTTAAAATGTAATTTCGATTTTTATAGAAGTCGACGTGTATCGACCGCATGCCAATGTGTATGCATACATATCATTCAATGTTACGAATAGTGAATGTGCTTTCTTCAAAAAACGATGCAGAAGCCTAAGTGGCGAAAAAATTCATCATACTTAACACCATAGTATTGTTCTTCATTATTATTATATAATTTCATATATATTTAAGATCAAATTTGCTATTTTTATATTTTAACTTCGCATACGAGGGTAGTTTGACAAGTAGTGAGAATGGAAAAGAAAAACGAATTTTTTAAATAGAAAATAATTTTTATTTTTCAATATATTCTCTCAAAAGAGCAATACATTTATTCCAACGGTGCTCCAATGCCCTTATACCATCTCTAAAATGCGATTCCGGAAGGCTTGCAAAATACTCATTTACGAAGATGATAAGCTCGTCGTAGACGAAAATTTCTTTCCACCTAGTGCCGTTTTCAATTTTGGAAGAAGGTGGAAATCGGAAGGGGCTAAATTCGGTGAATAAGGCGCATGCGGTACTAGTTGGAAATGCAACTCGTGGATTTTGGACATCGCAACTGTGCTGGTATGCGAGGGAGCGTTGTCTTGGTGAAACAGAATCTTTTTGTTTGCCATTCCTGGCCGTTTAGCACGAATCTCAACATTTAATTTTTGTACAAGTTCTGCATAATATTTTCCGTTTACTGTGGCACCTTTCTGAAGGTAATCAATGAGCAAAATGGCCTTTGAATCCCAAAAAATTGATGCCATCACTTTGTTCGACGATAAAGTTGTTTTCGCTTTCTTCGGAGGTGCAGAACCACGTTCTAACCATTGTTTCGACTGTTATTTAGTTTCGGGTGTACTGTAGTGTATCCAAGTTTCATCGCAAGTATCAAATCGCCTACAAAAATCAACTGGATTGCGCTTATAAAGGTCCAAACACTCATTGGAAATGTGCAAACGAGTGAACTTTTGATCAGTTGTAAGCAATCGCGGCACCCATCTTGCCGAAAGCTTGGAAAGACACAACTCGTTCGTTACAGTGCATTTGTTTTACCAATTAGAGCGCCACCTATGTGTCATTCTCACTACTTGTCAAACTATCCTCGTATATGTACATATGTATGTATGTATGTATGTATGTACTTCTTATGTGATGAAGACGTTTTTACCACTTAATTTTCTTTATTTCTCGTTAAAGATTTATAGTGAATAAAATTTTCAACACGTGCACGTTAGACAAAATTAGATCGTTCAAAATAATTCGTATTAATGAAATAACAAGTACTTTACGTATCAATTTGCTTTTGCAAACGTTAGAAATGACGTATGCATCCATATACGTTCGATGTCTTTGCTTAATAGTAATAAATGAATTGTACGAGTATATATTCTCTTAATATTTTCACAATCACCATATAAGAACTTTTATTAGGTTTCTTTAGGCATTGTGCGGCGCGTGTTACCGGTCCTCCCTTCAAGAACGGTTCTGACAACGTTTCAATGGTATAATACCGCACATCTTCTTCTCCTGACCCTCGTTCGGCTTGAAACAGAAAAGGAAGAGAGTAAGATCTCATTGAAATGTCGCCAGAACAATCCTTTTGAGGACGTCGGAATAGTGCAATGATACAACTTATAAAAGTTCTTGTCAACATTTTACCAATTTACTTTTATATATTATTGTCCCACAATGGCTCCTACTTAGCGACTTTACACTAGAAACCCTAACTTTGGATAGATGTAAATTGAAAACCCTTGCGGTGTATTATATTATAAAACGATGAATGTACAGTCGTCATTTTAAAAAAAATGTCATCGATATACGTGTATGCGGAACAAAATCTCGAAACGAAGAACTCAATACATCAAGCGAATCCACAACAATAGTTTAGAACGAAAAAAGAAGAGAGAAATTAAGCAAAAATTGAATTGATGAAAGATACTATGCAGAATAAAAAAGGAATATATCGAATTATAAAAATTTTTAGAGCGTATTCGAGAGTCGTCCGGAAACTGATAATTGTCTGTGCATGCACGCGAAGGGTATCTGACTCGTGATTAACAAGTTTCAATCAGTCGCCTACTAACTACGAACAAATTCGCACCGTATTCTGGGAGTCAGTTGTTTTGGTGGGCGATCAAAATGTCCAAAAAAATTGAGCGTGCCGCCGTTTGTGAAATGAGGGTCGCAATTCGTTATCTAAACGCTAAAAATATGCGACCAATTGAAATTCTTAGGCGAATTAAAAACGTGTACGATGATGTGATGGAGGAGTCATCTATGGTCGTCCGTCCATTATTAGGATTTGTTGCATCCTGTCGACGAACTGATTAAACAAGATCGACGTTTGATTTTGGAGGACTTCAGTCAGAATTTTCCAAACGTGTCTCACATTATTATCAATGAAGTTGTGAGAGTTCATCTAAAGTATGGGAAAATTTGCGCAAAGTGGGCTCTTAGCAGACTCACATACGAACATAAACTGGAACACATGGCCTCTGCTTTATGCTTTTTGGAGCGCTATTCAAATGAAGGACATGGCTTTCCAATAGTAGTGGTTTTTCTAATGGTGGTAGGGGATGAAACTGGGCTTTCTTATAATACACTTGAAACGAAACGTCAGTCTGTACAGTGGCATCATGCCGGTTCATCCACTAGACCAAAAATATTCAAACAAACGATCTCGACTTCTATACTAATGGCAACAGTATTTTGGGATTGGAAAGGAGTTTCGTTTGTTGAGTTCATGCTGTGAATGGCCAACATAAACGCAGACGCATACTGCGAGACGATGAAGAAATTACGGCGGTCGATAAAGAATCGAAGGCGTGGAATGCCGTCTAGAGGCGTCGTACATCTGCATGACAATGCGAGACCTTATGTTGCCGTGAAAACGAAATAACGTGTTCGAAAGTTTCGTTGAGAAATCATCGATTATCCCTTATATAGCCCCGACTTGGACCATAGTGATTACCATCTCTTCACCAAACTCAAAAAGTTTCTTGGAGGAAAACCTTTTCGAAGTGACGAAGAGCTCAAAGAAAAGGTCACACTTTCTCTTAATTGAATGGCGACAGATTTCCACGATGCTGGTATTCAAAAGTTCCTTACGAGATACGACAAATGTTTGAATTTAAATAGGAACTATGTAGAAAAGGAGCCTACGGTATGAAAATGTAAAACGAAAAGTGGTGTACAAAATTAGTGAGTTAGATTCGAAAACTGGTATCAGTTTCTGGACGACCCTTGAAGAAACTTATTACACGTTAGTTTCATTAAATTAGAAAATGCGCTCGATTAAGCTTGAATTATTTTCGTGAAAATACGAGGGAGCGTGTGCAGCGACTCATGATTAGTATAAATACGAAGTTTCATTGTTATTAGACAGTTGGTCTTTGAGCTATCGTCAACCAAGTAACATAATCAGGAGTGAAAAGTGAAATATGGAAAAAATCGAATATCGTGCCGTTATAAAGTTCCTTACCAGGCAAGGAAAATCAGTCGCGACCATAATGAATGAGATGTCATTGGTTTACGGCGACTCTTGTCCAGGAAAAACCATGGTGTATAAGTGGCATAGTTTATTTAAACAAGGAAGGGAATCCCTTGAAGACGACCCAAGGCCGGGCAGGAGCATTGAGGTGACCACGCCAGCACTTATCCAAAAAGTTGAACAAATTGTACTCGAGGATGCTCGACTAAAGAAGAAACAACTCGCAGAAATGGTTGGAGTATCCGATACAACAATTTTTAAAATCCTACACGATCATCTCGGCATGTCTAAGGTCAGCGCAAGATGGGTGCCGAGAATGCTCACGCCGCCGCAAAAACAACAGCGCGTAGAGTGTTCGCGCGCATTTTTGGACCTCTGTAATGAAGACAAGGATGGTGTATTGAGTGGAATTGTTACTGGAGACGAAACTTGGGTTCATCATTATGAACCTGAGTTCAAACAAGACTCCATGCAGTGGCATAAAAAGGGCACAGCACCTCCCAAGAAATTTAAAGTGTCACAATCAGCTGGGAAAGTCATGGCAACGGTATTTTGGGACTCGGAAGGAATATTGTTGATTGATTATAAAGATAAAGGTGTTTCTATAACCGGAGAATATTACGCTTCAATATTAGAGCGACTAAAAGAAGCCATTAAAGAGAAAAGACGGGGAAAATTGACAAAAGGTGTTCTGCTTTTGCACGACAACGCGCCCGTCCACAAGAGCCGCGTTGCGTTAGCTGCCCTGCATAAGGTGGGCTTCGAAATTGTGAATCACCCACCCTACAGCCCAGACCTGGCCCCGAGTGATTATTACCTGTTTCCGAAAATGAAAAAGAGCTGCGGGGTAAAAAATTTACTGCCGATGATGAAGTCAAGGAGGCAGTTTCGGCGTATTTTACAGATAAAGAGAAATCATTTTTTTATGAGAGTATAAATAAATTAATTGAAAGATGTGAAAAATGTATCCGTCTTGCAGGTGAATATATTGAAAAAGAAAAATAATTTGTTTTTTTTATTTCCACCCCTTGTCCCCCATTCCGCGAATATAAAAACGCTTCCTCGTATTTATCGTCATTGTCGAAACTCGTCTCACGAACACATTGTATATTGCTAGTGTGTATAAAATGGGTTGACTCTTTCGTAAAAATGTTACAACCATATGGTACATATGTATATGTCCTTTGTAATGATCATTATTACGTGGGTAAACAGAACGTAGTGTTAATTAAATATAATTTATACAGATTCCTCACTAAACTTATACAAACATCCTGCACTCGTTTCTATCTATTCTCGACTTCGAGGATCGGCGTAATGCTCGTGTAGGTAAATTAACTTTTACGATCTTTACGGAAAAAATAACTTTCTTCTATCGTGAGCAATCTCTTGTAAAAGTAACAGTGAAAATAATGAATTGTACCCACTATTTACGCATGTAATTAGTACAGGTTTTCATCAGAATTTATTTTCCTCCTCTAATTTAATATTTTCAAACTCTAGAACTAATTATTCATGCCTTTTTCTAAAACATATGGAATTGATTTTGTTAATTAGCGTTACTAACTTGTAAAACACTTAAGTACATGTATGTAGATATAACTTTCTAATTCGCATGAAATTAAAAGTAACTTAAGGTACGTATCAATTACCTACAGATCCTTCCCTTTCATCACCTCTGAACAATTTTTCGTATAATGGATGGTAACCAAGTAGTAACCGCCACTCGGTATATTCGTGTATACGTACATATGTACACTACCGGTCATATTTATTTGCCCACCCTTAGTTTTAGCCAAAATTATTAAACTATCAAATGTGTACTGAAAATTTATTTATTGTACGAATACAATAGTGTAAAATAAACATAAAATAGTTACATTTTCCTTATATAAAAACTTATCATTAATTATTATTAAATCTTGCTCTCATCAATGTGCCCACCTTTAATTTTTGATAATTGCGGCACATAACCGCGGCATCCTTTCAATTTTTTGCAGTGTATCTTCTGTAATTTGTGCCCAGGCTTCTTGAAGTTGTTCCCACAATACAGTGGTGGATGATAGAGCACGTTGTCGAACCTTCCGGTCCAATTCTTCCCAAAGAAGCTCTATTGGGTTCAGATCAGGACTTTGAGCTGGCCATACCATTATAGAGATTTGCCCTTGCTCTTCTAGTTGAAGCAAGTGATCGCCACACAATCTAGAAGTGTGTTTCGGATCGTTGTCCTGTTGAAATACAAAGTTTTCTCCAAGAATCCTTAGTCCTGAAGGAACAGCGTTATTTTCTAAAATTTCCTTGTAGCCTTCTTTTCTTAGGATTCCCTCAATTTTGACGAGATCACCTACAGATCTTCCACCAAAACACCCCCAAATCATTACTGAACCTCCTCCATGTTTTACTCTTTCTCCTGCGGATCTTCTTACGAATATTCGCCTTTTACTACCGAAAAGTTCAAACTTCGATTCGTCTGCCCACAACACATTATTCTACTGACCAATCGTCCAATTCTTATGTTCTTTAGCCCAATTTGGCCGTTTTATCTTGTTTTGCTTTCGTAGTAGTGGTTTTCGCAGAGCAATTCTTCCGTATAAACCCGCTTGCCTCAACCTTCTCTGTACCGTGGACACATTAATTGGTTTAGCACGCCCTCTATTCATTTCAGCAGCAATTTCCGGTGCTGTTTTTCGTCTATCGCGTGTACTTATCCGTATTAGATGCCGGTCATCTGCAGATGTTGTCGCTTTGCGTCGTCCAGATCTTCTTTTGTTGGAAAATGTACCACTTTCTTCAAATTTTTTAACGTTATAATCAACGGTTCTGCGATTTAATCGTAATTCTTTCGCAATTTCGCGATTACTTTTACCCGCACGCACTTCAACAGATAATTCCTTCGTCTTCGGCATTGCATTAAAATATTCACAATAATCCTCTGTTTCACTGTTTTCGCAACAAAAGATGAACGATGACTGACATAAAATTTATTTTCCTTTTTGAATAACACATCCTAATATTGTAATTAGTTAGCACAATAACACAATATTGGTAATACCTTTCGGAAATGCAGGTAAAACTGTTAATACTGTAGGGATTAGCCTATATAATATTTATGGTATTTTTCCAATTTATGACACCTTTACGATATATCATAAACAATTTAAGATTTTCGTAGAAATTCATATGGAATTACTTCCACTAATAATATTGTTGAATAATTATAATAGAGATTTTTCGAAAGATAATCCGTATTTCAGGAAACACATAAAATTGGAGTGGACAAATAAATATGACCGGTAGTGTACATACCTTACATACATATCTTAGAAACAAGGTCTTTCCTAAAGAACACAATCGCCTGTTCTTTAATCTCCTCAGAGATTTCAATAGAAAAACACGGCCGCATTTATAGCATTATAATTATCCCTCTCGTACATAATGCAAACAATACATTGTTTACGGTTAACTTGAACTTGATTCATCAAGTCTCGTCACGATGAATTCATACTGACGGCGATCTTTTATGCGCATATGAGACTTAGATAACGTTTTACCGAAAATAAAAAATGGAGGCTTAAATTACGACGAAATATGTACATATGTACAAATATACAGCGAATCGCTGTATATCCAAATATTTTAGTAATTTCTTACCAACAACACTAATACACATTACCTTGTGATGTTCCTTATATAATAAAAAATAATAAAGAACTTATTCTTTATTATATACTACTGTGGGCAAAAAATGGTAAGATTTTGTTCATAATTTTTAAATTCTTAATTTATTCTTCCAAATCTATTTCGTCCCCCTCAAAGTAATCCCCCCTAGCCCCAATACACTTGTGCCAACGTTTCTTCCAATTCTCGAAACAGTTGTTAAAGTCAATTTCAGGAATAGCCTTCAATGCGCGTAGCGATTCACGTTTAATGTCTTCAATTGACTCAAAACGGTTTCCCCGGAGCGGTCGTTTGAGTTTGCTGAATAGCTAGAAGTCACACGGAGCTAAGTCAGGCAAATACGGTGGTTACGGCACGATATTGGTTGAAAACTTGGCGAAAAACTCACGAAGAATTAATGCAGTATACGACGGTGCATTATCGTGGTGCAAAAACTAAGAGTTGTCGGCCCATAATTCTGGCCTCTTTTTACGAATAGCATTGCGCGAACGACGCATAGCGCTCAAATAGTATACTTTGTTGACAGTTTGGCCGGTCGGAAGGAATTCGGAGTGCACCACATCTCGATAATCGAAGAAAACTGTCAACATAATCTTGATTTTTGACTTGCTTTGACGTGGTTTTTTGGGCTTCGGCTCACCTTTGATACGATATTCGGGGTCATAAGCGTGGATCCAAGTCTCATCTCCAGTTATGATGCCTTTCATTTTGTCTTGATAGTCGGAAAGCATTGTTTCACAGACGTCAACGCGACGCTGTTTTTCGAAAAAATTGAGTGATTTTGGAACAAATCGTGCTTTCACTTTTCTTGGGCTCAAATGATGCACCAATTCCTTGATTCTATTGACGTGTCGACCATCAGTTGATGTTGATGGCCGTCCTGGACGTGGTTCGTCATCAACGCGTTCTCGACCCTTTTTGAATAATTTGTACCAATCAAAAACACTTGCTCGCTACAAACAATTATCAACGAAGGCCTTTTGCAACATTCTGAACGTTTCGGCACAAGAAATTTGATTCCGTACACAAAATTTAATGGAACTTCTTTGTTGAATAATTTCACTCATTGTAAAAATCGCCGAATGCACTTTTTGTACTTCAGAAAGACAAGCGTATACTAAACACTAATGATTATTTTGATATGACGTTTGGCACAGATGTCACTGACAGTCATACCAACCTAGAAAAAAAATATTTCGACGAATGGGTTTTCGCGCGAAATTTAAATTAAAAAGTCTTACTATTTTTGCCCACAGTAGTACAGTCAGTCACAAAAGTGTTCGTACATCCCATGAATGTTTAATAAGGAGCGTTTCTTCCTGGACGCGGAGAACTTTAAATTGGCAATACTGTTTTCTGTGACAGCCGATTTGACAGTTCGCGGTTGTTTTGGAGCTAGTTCGGTTTGGCATTTCATCATGAATAGACTCACGCCCGAGCAACGTTTTCGAATTGTTCAAATTTATTTTGAAAAACATGGTTCAATTCGAGAAACGCATCGGACATTACGTGCATCTTCTGGTGCTCATAATTGTCCATCCGAGCGATTAATTCTAGAGACTGTGGATCGTTTTCGCAACAGGTTTACTTTAAACGATAATACGCTACCCGTAAAATGTCGTACAATGCGCACACAACAAGCGATTGATTGGTCCAAAAATTGATCTTCAAAAATGATGACGGTCAGAACGTTACAGTCAACGGCGAGAGGTAACTTTTTCGTGCCTCAATTGCAAGGCGTTAATGTTGCGACATGTGGTTTCAGTAGGACGGTGCCACACAGCACGCGACACAATTAATTTACTGAAAGAAACTTTTGACGAACGATTAATTTTACGAAATGGACCTGTTAACTGGACGTTCGTGCGATTTGACGCCATTAGATTATTTTCTCTGGGGATATGTATTTCTCTATAGTAAGTCACAAATTTAGAAATAATTCGGTAAATCCTCTTCATAGTATCACGTATTTGTACAAAGATTTAGAAGTGTTTAAAAATAAACACGTGTTTCGTAATATGCGCAAGTTAACAACTCTAACATAACGAAGAAGGACCCTGAAGCCTGAAATTCAAAATTATCGAACAAGAGTTTTCCGCAATGCAAATTGAAAAAAACTATTCAAAATATCCTGAACTGTTGAAATTGTACCGAGAAATAGGCGTCCAAATATTCTAAATGAGCGCGGCCTGAGAACTATTGCAAATGCAAGTATTTAAAATTCATGGATACCACTGAGGATAGCCGTACAGATGGAATTTAATACTGGAAAAAAAGTAAATTGAGAAGATATAAAGAGAATTTGAAGAAAAACCGGATATAACGGAAGAGAAACACGTAAAAAACTTTGCATTAGCGACGTGAATACTTACCTATACGCTCTATGCTTTACGACAGGTAACTATTAACGAAAGTCTTTTAAGTGATAATCAATTTCTCTTGAAATTCCCATCGTGTTTTCTTAATGTACTTCCTTTCCTCTCTTCAGTGCACTTATCCACGAGTTTAAACTAATTTGCACTTATAGCAGTTCTCTGATCGCGCTCATTCAGAATCTTTGGGCGCCTATTTTTCGGTACAATTTCAACGGTTCAGGATACTTTGAATATTGCATTGTGCAGTTGATCTATAGATTCTGCCTGTGATCGCTTTACCTTTTTGAAGACAATCGAAAAGAAAAATCCCACTGCAGTCCTAAAAGACAGTTGTCATAAGCTTTCTAGCGGAACTTATGGTTTTTGTCTTCTTTGGAGCAGTTGCGTCAGTCTCAGTCCATTAATTCGATTGTTACTTCATTTCGGGTGTATAATGGTGTATCCAGAGTGCATCAGCCGTTATTACACGGCGCCAAAAATCCTTCGGATCATGACTTAACTTCGCTAAATTGAGGGCGTTTGCGTTTCCGGTTCACAGTCAACAGACACGGCACCCATCTAACACATAACTTTTTATTGTCAATTCGTTGTACAAAAGGTGAAACCACTGATCCGTACAGAATGCGTTGAGCCTCGACTACTTCCCATAACGCAACTAGCAGCATATAATATATGAATCAAGGCCGTTAAGGCAGCCGATAGACGAAAATACATAAAGATCTAATAAGCAAGACTATATTATTGTTAAGAATCGAATAAATTTATAAAATTTTCCCAATTTTCTGTTCAACCTCTCGAATAATAACTTAATTTAATTGAATTTACACAATAAAAAAATCATCGTTCACTTCAGAGCATAAATACTGGTACATATGTGATCAGGAATTAAATAAGCGAAAATATATTTCCTTTTGTTTCAGATGCAAATAAGTAATGCAGCAATCGCAATAGTCTGTATTTTCACGATGGGTACCAATTCTGCACCCTCCGTTCAAAATGACCCGAGGAAATCTAAATCGCTGACGTACTTTGATTACATTCAATCCGAAGAAGACGTAGATTTACAAAATTATGTCGACGATGCAGACGACTATCCTATTTCGGAGTACGACAATAACGATCTTAGCCGAACGATTCCCGCTAAACGAAAAATCACCGATCATAAACCAACTTTCAATTCTCCAATCTACTATATCAGACTGCCACCGCAACCCTACATGTTCGTACCGGGTTTAGGTTACGTTTCTCAGCCCACCCAAACAGGTCCTGGTTCCTTGCTAAATGTACCTGTTAATTTTATATCGAATGGAAAACCTGGTACTATTTACCAATGGAATGGAGGATTTACCGGATTCTCCACACCAATTAAACCCGCACCTGTACCCAAACCTGAGCCTGTCAATTCCAAGATTCACAGGCTACCAGGGAAATACGTGTTCAATGGTAAACCTAATGATATTTATGTGTTAAGCGACAATTATAATTCAATATATGAAGATACTCTGCACAATTTTTACCCTTGATTTGATTTTTAATTGTTAGAAATCAAAAACCAAGAGTGTGTAAATATGCCTTAGGTTAAAGTTACGTTTAATATTTAAACAATGTAGGTATGTTACTTATAATTCGAAAATTATCGTTTTGAATAATAACGCAATATAGCAGTTCTCGCACGGTAAAAAGCAGACTTACTTAAACTACTGCTGTCATACATTCCGAATAGATATCCGTATAAAATGTGCATATACGGCGAAATTGTTCAAAACAGGCACGAGACAATTAATCGCTAAAACTGTATTAATTGAGGGAATTGAAAATTCAAAAATTATGAAAACAGAATTGCACTCCAATATATATACCCAAAAAGAAAATGCATTGGTGTACATGTATGAATCGTTTAGGTTCCCTTTGGCTTTAGTGGTCCTGTCTCAGAGTATATTTATTTATTGTAAATATCTTAATTGTAAGACGGCAAATGTATTTCGGAGATTAGTGTTATACGTTTTGTAAAATTAAATATAATGAGGTACCTTTAATTTATTTCAATTTGGGAAGAAGCTTTAACTTATTTTTTGTGTATATGATTTATATGTAAAAGCTTTTTTATTGAACGACGTCCGTTCTTTTACAATAAAGGCTTGCAAACACTCTTATTTACTACCTTATCTTTGACCCTAGAGAACCTAACAATAATTAGTATAATACATAAACCAAATTATTCTACAGACCACTATTTCAAACAATAGAGAGTAAATAAGCATAGATGAGACCATCAATATGTTAGTTAGCTGGTGTTTTTGGGAGTTTGTTAAAATATTCGCCATCTGACAAATGTGTTAAAGTATATGAAGAATTTAAGCGGTTTATTGAAGCGGAAACAAAATTCATTCACTAGCTTAAATAGTAAACATATTTACAGAATGGCCTATTCGATGTAATCGAATGCACAAAACTAACTCAACACATCACACATCATAAGACTCTATCTCCGAGCCACTTATAACTCGTGTATATTAAATTTATAAATATTCTAAAATTAGTAACATACTACTGTTAATATGGTGTTATACGAGGAGGAGTCAAAAAGTTCCCGGAATTTTGTTTTAACTCTTTATTACCACAACATAGGTACACAGTCACTTAATCGCCTCAAAGTAGGCGCCGTCTGAACACACACACTTGCTCCACCGCTCCTGCCATTGTTGGAAACAACGATAAAAGTCCTGTTGTGGTATCTTCCGAAGTTCAGCCGTCGCGTTGGTATTGATGTCTTCTACGGTATCAAAACGGTTACCTTTGAGGCCCTTTTTGAGCTTGGGGAAGAGCCAGAAATCCAATGGCGCTAAATCCGGTGAGTAGGAAGGCTGCTGGAGGACCGGAATGTTTTTTTCTGCAAGCCATGTTTGCACAACAATCGACGTGTGGGAGGGAGCATTGTCGTCATGGAGTGATCATCCTTCTTACCATTTGCCTGGACGTTTTCTTCGAACTACTTCCCTCACTCTTTTCAAAACTTGCACGTAAAAAGGACCGTTAACCGTTTGTCCAGCTGGTACAAATTCATGGTGCACCACACCTTCGTTGTCAAAAAACGCAATGAGCATCACTTTTGTTTTCGATTTGACATGACGTAATTTCTTTGGTCGAGGAGAAGACGATGTGTGCCATTCTGATGACTGCATCTTGGTTTCCGGGTCGTACGCGTACACCCAAGTCTCGTCACCAGTAACGATTGTCTGCAAGAACATCGGGTCCTCTGTGCTTTTTTCAAAACATTCGGCCGCCGCCAACTTCCGAGTTTCCATCTGATCCGGATTCAGCAAGCGCGGGACAAACTTTGCACTGACACGTTTCATCTTCAAATCATCTGACAGGATTGCGTGTATGGATCCATGAGAGATCCCCGCTTCTTGTGCCAACTCGTCGATGGTCATTCCGCGGTCTGCTCTGATTAATTGTTTCACTCGCTCGACCATTCCTTCGTTCCTGGAGGTTGAAGGTCTCCCAGAGTCGCAGTTGGTTAAGGTTATTGGGGTGCTTAAAGATCTCTATAGTTTCACGGATCAGTGTATCGCAAACCCACACACACTGATCGGTATCTCAATGCCCTCTCCCATCATCATCCCGCCCAGAAACAGGGCGTTATCAATTCCTTAGTCCAAAGAGCTGTCAACATATCTGACCAGCATTCTATATCCCAGGAATTAAATCATGTTACCAAAGCTCTTATAAATAATAATTTCTCCAACCACAATATTCAGCGAACCATAGATTGACATCTTAATCTCAAAATCTCACAACTTAATACACAGCTTACATCATCTCTCCCCCTCTCTAAAGCCCACCTACCCTATATACAAGGTGTTACTGACCGCATCAGTAGGGTTCTTCTCAAAAACAACATCAAAACCATCTTCAAACCCCATTCCAAATTATCTGACCCTTTTTCCGCAAAAGACCATGTTTCTTTAGAATCACCTGGTGTGTACAGGATTCCTTGTTCATGCGGCAGGGCATATATTGGTGAAACAAAGCGGTCTGTCGGCACTCGTGTTTCTGAACATGAGCGTTGTACTAGGTTGCTGCGCATAGCCGGTTCTGCACTTGCCGAGCATAGGCTGGAAACCGGGCACCATATTCAGTTTAATTCAACCAAGATCCTATCCCGCACTAACCATTTCTATGGTCGCAAAATCCGTGAAATTATAGAGATCTTTAAGCACCCCAATAACCTTAACCGCGATGATGGCTACCCCCTACATAACGCTTGGCAATCCTGCATCTCTAATCTACCCAACCGCAACCGTAACGCTCCATTGACCCATGACCCATTATTCATATATAAACGCGTCCCCCATCGACTTACACCAGTTTCAGTGCAGTAGTTCAGCCCTGAAGATGTCCCATACAAATGGGTACGAAACGTCGGCAGATATACTAGTGACGCGGTTCCAGCCCGGAAACCCAGAAGCAGATAGCAAAAAGTAAATTGTTTACATAATTATTTTAAATATAAATAAATTGGAATGGATTCTGATATAAGGTATTTGAAGGAAATTAAAACGCTTAATGATTATCCAATGAAGTAAGTAAATTCATATAACTCGTTACCTAAACTACCAATAAATAAAATTCTATTAATTACAAATATTCCAAAATTTGAAAACATTCTAACAAATTCATTTGACTACATAGTATTTATAAAAAACAAAAAATATAAAATAAATAAAAAAATATATAGATAAATTAAATATTTTGTTTGATTATATAATTAGTTATCAGATGATGAAAAAAGAGAAATTCTTTCCAATAAAGGTCATTGTCGATAAAAATTATAGATTTACACAAATACAATAAAAATATTAATTTGAATGTACATACATTTTTTGATCAAATAATTTTGAAAAATAAAATAGCATGTTAATAAAGTTGTAAAATAGTTCTGGAGCATATTCTTAATAATAAAAAAAAATTTATCAAGTTTGAATAAGTATAAATATTTTTAAAATTTATAACTACAAAGATAGTTTGTACCACAAATTTTTTGTATAATAAACGAAGTTTGCAGAATTACGAAAATATTGCATCCTAAACAAAATACCATATCAAGGTTTACGAAAACATGAATTAGAGAAAAATATAAAAGATTATTTGTTCAAACAACAGTTTATTAATGAATTTAATTTTGATGATGATATAATTCAGAAACCAAGACAAAGAGAACAAGGAATACAAAATAAAAGGAAAGACTTACCAAAGAATTACCAAAAATACATGAAAGTGATAAAGATAATGTTAGAGTTGTTAGAGCACGTGGTTCATGGGGAGAAATGATTGTTGATTGTTCATTTTATTGTGATAGTGCACAACATGATTTATATACTTATTTATATAAAATATCAGATTATATTATTGAAAAAATTAAAAATGGATTAAATAGACATGAATCTTTACGTATTCAATTAGTGTTGACAGTTCAATGTGAAGAATATGATTTATCTGGTAATGTTATTGATTTGTATAAGCGATATTTTTCATCAAATATACATAATATTACGAGATATAGTATATCAGGACCAGCTACAAACTATATGATTATTGAAAGGTTGGTCGGTCCAGTTGTAACAGAAATGAAAAACAGTTTAATTAGAAAATTTGAGACATTTAATGCAAAAAATACAAAACTTAGATTCGACCGTGTTATAAATGTGGATTTACAATCAAGTAAGTATACTCCTCTTCGTGGTGGCACTTACAAACAATTACCAAGTTTTATAACTACTAAAAGGTGTTGTATTAATGTCAAAAATAACAAAACTAATCAGTTCGAATGTAATAAGGAAGAAAATTTTCGATGTTTTGGATATGCACTAGAAAGCATTCTAAATCCTGCTAAAGATCATAGTGATAGACCATCAAAGTATAATATATCTAAATATGAACGTCTTAATATGAAATATCCATTAGAATTAACATCAGAAAATGTATCAAGATATGAAGAATTTTTAAATACATCTATTAATATATGTATATATACAAAGTACGAGATAATAGAGTCGATTTATTTATATTAAGTAATAAAATTGGAAAAACTGAAAAACATGTAAACATTTTGGAATATGATGAACATTGTGTTGGAATTAAAAATTTAAGTGCATTATTAAACGGTCAAATTCATAAAAGAGACAAACACATGAATATCTGTTTGAAATGTCAGGATAAATTTGAAAACAAGCAAAAGTTTGAAGAACATATTGATGTATGTATAAAAGGAAAAACTAATATCGAAATGCCTGGAATTAATAGCATTCGATCATATAAATCTTGTGGAGCTGAATTATATCATCCATATACAATCACACTTGATTTTGAGTGTTTATTAAAAAAAATTAAAAAAGAAGTTGGTAAAAAATCAGAATATATTCAAAATTAATAAGAAGTGACAACGTAGAAGAATTAATGAAATTATTTAACAAATTACTAATTGAATTTGGTAAAAGATATAATGAAATTAGAAGAATCAGTAGAGAAACGAAATGGACACCAAAAATTATCAAAAAGATTAAAGAATTTAATAAATGTCATATTTGTAATAAAGAAATTGAAAATGATGCTGATAAATATAGAGATAACAATCATGTTGCTGGAGAATTTATAGGAGTAACTTGTAAATCATATACGAGGGAGCGTTTCTATATTCGCGGAATGAGCGGGTTGTAGAGGGGTGAGTAGGCGCATTGGGGGCGTGGCCTGTGCAGCGACTCATGATTAGTATAAATACGAAGTTTCATTGTTATTAGACAGTTAGTCTTTGAGCTATCGTCAACCAAGTAACATAATCAGGAGTGAAAAGTGAAATATGGAAAAAATCGAATATCGTGCCGTTATAAAGTTCCTCACCAGGCAAGGAAAATCAGTCGCGACCATAATAAATGAGATGTCATTGGTTTACGGCGACTCTTGTCCAGGAAAAACCATGGTGTAGAAGTGGCATAGTTTATTTAAACAAGGAAGGAAATCCCTTGAAGACGACCCGAGGCCGGGCAGGAGCATTGAGGTGACCACGCCAGCACTTATCCAAAAAGTTGAACAAATTGTACTCGAAGATGCTCGACTAAAGAAGAAACAACTCGCAGAAATGGTTGGAGTATCCGATACAACAATTTTTAAAATCCTACACGATCATCTCGGCATGTCTAAGGTCAGCACAAGATGGGTGCCGAGAATGCTCACGCCGCCGCAAAAACAACAGCGCGTAGAGTGTTCGCGTGCATTTTTGGACCTCTGTAATGAAGACAAGGACGGTGTATTGAGTGGAATTGTTACTGGAGACGAAACTTGGGTTCATCATTATGAACCTGAGTCCAAACAAGACTCCATGCAGTGGCATAAAAAGGGCACAGCACCTCCCAAGAAATTTAAAGTGTCACAATCAGCTGGGAAAGTCATGGCAACGGTATTTTGGGACTCGGAAGGAATATTGTTGATTGATTATAAAGATAAAGGTGTTTCTATAACCGGAGAATATTACGCTTCAATATTAGAGCGACTAAAAGAAGCCATGAAAGAGAAAAGACGGGGAAAATTGACAAAAGGTGTTCTGCTTTTGCACGACAACGCGCCCATCCACAAGAGCCGCGTTGCGTTAGCTGCCCTGCATAAGGTGGGCTTCGAAATTGTGAATCACCTACCCTACAGCCCAGACCTGGCCCCGAGTGATTATTACCTGTTTCCGAAAATGAAAAAGAGCTGCGGGATAAAAAATTTACTGCCGATGATGAAGTCAAGGAGGCAGTTTCGGCGTATTTTGCAGATAAAGAGAAATCATTTTTTTATGAGGGTATAAATAAATTAATTGAAAGATGTGAAAAATGTATCCGTCTTGCAGGTGAATATATTGAAAAAGAAAAATAATTTGGATTTTTTATTTCCACCCCTTGTCCCCCATTCCGCGAATATAAAAACGCTCCCTCATAATTTAGATATAAATCTTCCAAAATTCATACCAATAGAAATTCAAAATTTAAAATATGATTCAATGATATTTCTAACTTGGATTTTAAAATTATCTGAAAAATATTCAGATATAAATTTCATTCCAAATTCAAAAGAAGATTATATACAATTTTCAAAGAAAGTGATTGTCGATCAATATAAACAATCTTGTGATATATCCAAATGTACAAAATGTAAAAAGAAATATCATAATGAAATAATTAAAAAATGTAAAAAATGTGAAAGTAAAACAAAAATAATTAAGAAAGGTGATGTACAAAATCTTGTAATTGAATTTAGATTTATTGGTACGTCACTTGATAAAGCAGTTAAAAATGTAGCACAACTAAACAATTGTTATTGCGCACATTGTAAATCAATAAAAGAAATTAATAATGTAGAATATCGACCAATTACAGAAAACAATATTTTAAAAATAATTGCAAAATGTAAAATGTGTAATAACCAGGTAACAAAACCAGTTGATTATTTGAAGTTTGAAAATATTTTAAAAGAATTTAAAAAAGAAGATTTACCTTTAGTATTACAGAAAGGAGTATATCCATATGAGTGGGGGTTGATTCATATCAAAAATTTAGTGATCAATTACCATTAGAGAAGAAAGATTGGTACACCTTACTGGGAGATAAAAATATAAGTGATCATGATCTAAACTTTGCAATAAAAGTTTATAAACATTTCAATTGTAAAAATTCTGGTGAATATCATGATTTATACTTAGATATTGTATTATATTATATTATATTAGATACAATTCTTTTAAAAGACGTCTTTGATAATTTCAGAAAAACATGTTATAAATATTATCAATTAGATCCAGTTTACTACATAAGTGCACCAAATTTATCAGATGCTGCTTCATTAAAAATAACAGAACAAGAATTGGATTTACTTAAAGATCAAAAATTATATGAAATGTATGAAAACGGAATTCGAGGAGGAATATCAATGATTTCACATAGACATGCAATAGCAAATACAGTAAAACCTGTGTTAACGGCCACCTGACTAAAGCGGCCACCTGAGTTTTTCCCGAATCGACTATAAAGAAATTCCCATATACAAATACCCGTTAATTACGGCCGCGGCCAAATAACCCAAACTTTTACGGCCTATTTTCATAGAAATTTACCTGCCAATGTCGGCCGGACTATTTACGACATGTATATCTTTATTGACGGAAATACCTAATACAAATTGTCGGGGTTTCCCGGGGTTTCCTATTACCTGGTAGTAATTCACCCTTTTCGATTTAAACTTTATTATTCTAAAGGAAACAATTCAGTTTAAAGTTGTCTCCGTATTCGAAAGGTTCTTAATTAAGTATGTCGCAAAAAAGAAAACGCTTGTCGCTAAAAGACAAAATAAATATAATCGCGGAAAGTGAAAAGTATGCGTTAAGTTCGCGAAAGTTGGCCGAAAAATATGGGGTTGGAAAAACACAAATTAACGATATTATGAAAAATAAAGGTGAATTAAAAAAGATGGTCGAGGAAGGTGTTAACATGGAGCTAAAACGAAAATTTCCGAAGTCGAGAGGATTGGCAGTGGATCAAGTCGTCTACAATTGGTTTTGCAAAGCCAGAAATAAAGCAATTCCAATATCTGGGCCGCTACTTAAACAAAAAGCACTGGATACAGCGAGCAGTTTAAAGATGGAAAATTTCGCAGCATCTAATGGATGGTTGGAAAGTTTCTGTCGGCGACACAGTATAACTTTTAAATCAATTTGTGGTGATTCCGCAGAGGTTAATTTGGACGATATAAAAGACTGGAAAACCAAGTTACCGTTGATTTTAATAAATTATTCTCCTCGAGATGTGTTTAATGCCGACGAAACAGGTCTTTATTACCGCGCTATGCCAAATAAGACATTTGCATTAAAAAGTGAGAATTGTGCAGGGAAGAAGGCAGCAAAACAACGTTTGACTGTTTTACTATGTGCAAATATGGAAGGTGAGAAGGAAGATCCATTAATAATTGGAAAAAGTAAAAATCCTCGCTGTTTTAAGGGTAGTCATGTGGACAAATTACCCTTAGAATGGGTTTCTAACAAAAAGGCATGAATGATAACGGAAATTATGACAAGATGGCTGCATAAATTTGACAATAAAATGAAAAAACAAAATAGAAAAGTGCTTCTTTTCTTGGATAATGCCACTTCACATTCTAAAGTTCCATTAGAAAATGTTAAACTAGTCTTCCTGCCGCCAAACACCACTTCGTATTGTCAGCCCTTGGATCAAGGAATAATTCAGAATTTCAAATTGATTTACCGAAATTTTTTGATTAAAAAGCTTCTAACGTCTATTGACAATGAATGTGATTTTGAAATTTTTGAAAAAAACATAAATTTAGCCAATACACTTGTATGGATTACAGCTGCTTGGAAAAAGGTATATCTCCTGCTACAGTTAAAAAATGTTTTTCCAAGGCCGGATTCTCTGATGTTATCCAGGAGGACACAATCTTTGATGAAGAAGACGAAATACCCCTTGCCCAGCTATATCCTGCAGTTCGTAACGAATTTTTGATGGATTTAGATGAATATGCTTCTATTGATCGTCATGTGCCTACAGAGAGCCCTAACTTCAGTATTCCAGAAATTATTGAAGATTTGTGCAATAATGATGAAGAACATAACTCTGATAATAGTGACCTGGACGAATGTGAAACTCCAAAATCTAGTTTATCTAGTATGAGTGAAGTGTGTGCAAAATTAAGAGACATACAAAATTATTTATTGTGCAATAACAATAGTGACATTTATATGGATGTTTCTAAAATTTTACTTACATGTGAAGCTGCAATTTTTAAATCGAAGCTAAAAAATGTGAAGCAAACAAATATTGAAACATACTTTAAAAAATCCTAATAAATTGTGTTTTTTCGTATGAATATATTGTAATAATATGTACATATAAATAATTTATTAGATGTAATATTATCTATAATATGTAAATACATTAAAATTTTAGTTTTTCTTACACATATTTGTATTTATATACTATTTACTTTAATTAATAAAATAAAGAAAGCAAATCCTAAAATTAATTATGTATTTTATTTGTGAGACGATAAACCTGTCAATTACGGACACCTTTACATAACGGCCAATATATTTTGCTTTTTGGGTGGCCGTTATTGACAGGTTTTACTGTAGTAAAAAACATAGTTATGTATATCATGTATTTAGATTGTAATAATTTATATGGATATGCTCTAAGTCAACCTCTACCAATAGGTGATTTCAGAGAAGAAGATTCTAAAAATTTTACTAAAGATAAAATATTAAATTTATATGATAATGGAAAAAGAGGATACAAATTTATAGTTGATTTAGAAATTCCAACTGAATTACATCATAAATTTAAAGATTATCCATTATTACCAGAACACTATTCTCCAACAATTGATGAATTATCAATTGTTGGAGAAATTATACAATTTTAAATTACATAATTAATAAATGTAAGAATGATGATGGAAATCAATTATCAAATATTGATTTGGAAAATATTTTTAAATTAATTAAAAATGAGGAAATAAACATAACTTCAGATAAATTGTTAACATACGGAATAGATAATTTAAAAAAGTGTAATATATTTAATTTAGATTGGAATACTGGTGGTACACATTGGGTTGCTATGTATATAGATTATGATAATAAATTTATTAATTTCTTTGACTCATTTGGTAATTCATTGCCAGAAAAATTTATAATTCCAAAAAGGTATACAGTAACTCATAATAATTATAAATTCCAAAATTCTACTCATGTAAATTGTGGTTGATGGTGCTTATTATTTTTATATATTTATTATTTAACGAAAGAGACAAAACATTTATCATTTTGTTTCAAATAATCTAGGATCTTGTATATTTAATAATTTCTTAATTTCGTCTGTTGGATTAATATTTTCAACTTTTTTTACTTTTATCAAAACACAGTAATGGTATGTCATCTTCACAATCTCAATCTTCTTTGTTAGTTATATTCATAAGAGTTCTAATATTTTTTTCTATTGTGTCTTTATCTTTTTGAGACAATGTTTTCTTTAAAGGAATTGAAGGCTGACCAGGAATTTCTAACGTTAATGTCTTGCCCTTTATTTTACCGTCTATCACATCAACAATTTTATTTAAAATATTAGCTAAAACAGGACCACCTGCTGCTGCTAGTATAGGTAATAATAAATTAATAAAACCACCATTTATTTCACCTTCTTCAACTATTTTTGATTTGTCTTGTAAAATAATTGATGAGCCTTTTTAATTGTAATTGTCATTTATTATATAAATAAAACTGTTGGAATCCGTAAAATCATTCAAAAAATGGATTACTAGTGAGGTAATTTTCAGAGTCCCCACTAAATTGTGAACCACTAAAAATATCCATATTTTCTAAATTTAGTGTTGTTTATCCTCATTTTGAATACGTTACCTCAAAACGCTCATTTTTTACTCATTCAAACCTCAAAATTACATAAAAAATTCAAGTTTTGAAATACCACGAAATCGTGAACCTCTAAAAATAATTATATTTTGTAGTTTTAAATATTTTATTGTTAAAAATTAAAATCACTTATTGTTAGTCAAGAATTTAGAAGAAATCAATTTTATAGTTCGACATTAGTTGTACATCCAACAAACAGATGGTGCACAGTGGTAACAACACACCCTACTTTTAGAACTTTGGACTCCATTTACCGTTTCCATTGCCTGCTTCTGCGATTTCGTTCTTTGCCCGGCCCGAGTAAGTTTAATCCTCAAGGTCAAACAGAATTATAGTTTATCACACCAGATTAGGAGGGCACTGCTTGGACGAATATTATCGAACCCTTGAAATGACAACAGTATTTTCGTTCTTATTTCCTGTTGAATCGGTTAAGCTGGGTTAAACTTCATACGTCATTTGCATGTTATTTGGGTTATTTATTGGTTATTGTCAATTGTTGTTGGTGTTTGTTATTTTTGTTTTTTTATCTTACCTTTAAAGCTTGTTCGTTGTTGTTATAAAACAGTACTTTTCAGTACTAACGCCGCATCAATTTTGTTGCACGTGCTTTGGTTTTTTGAGTTAAACTCAGAAATATCAAAAATGGGGTTTAAGTGTTGCGTTCCTGGCTGCAGTAATTACAGCAATAAAATTAACTTTCATCGTATATCATATAAAGATGAAGAGGTAAGTACACTTCAAATTGTTGAAAAATGTTTATGTGATTTAAGTATTCCTTATATAATAGATGTACAATGAATGGCTGCGGAGGATAAACAATCCAAAATTATGGGGTTTGCATCCAGCCAAAGTAAACGCAAGTTACAGAATTTGTGATGCTAATTTTGCTGAAGATTGCCATATTCCAGAGCCATGCAAAACCTTGACAGGATTAAAAGCCGGAAGCCTTCCATCATTACATTTACCAAGTATGTTTTACAGCTCAATATTTGAAAAAATTAAAAAAATAATATCTTTATTTTAGGTTTTACTGAAGCTACTGCAGAAACAACCACATTAGTTAGTTCATCAAATGTAATCACTCAGTATGCATATTTGATGTTTAATAGTTTTTTGTTGACATTTGTCAAGCCTTTTAAGTTAAGATACATTAATAATTGTCAGTCATGTTTAAATGATTTCCAAACAGATGTTGAAAGTGATTAGCATTTAGTTATAACATTAAAATGTTTCAGAAGTAAGGCTTTAGTTTTCCCTACAACTGCATTCATGAAAATATTTTCATTTACTTGGGAATATCTATTCAAAGTAATGGATAATGTTTGCCATGTTCCAAATTTGCAAAGTGTTTTACGTAATAAACTACTTAAATATTTTAGTTTTACAATTTTTCATTGTGAAAAACATAATTTAAAACCACTTTTTGAACTTCACAATTTTTTTTATTCACACATGGATCAAACAAACTAATAGTATTTTAAAAGGTCAGTGTAATGCACCTAATAAATTAAGTGGTATTAGAAAAATTGCATATGCTAAATATCTCAGAAATAAAAATAAACAAAAGAAAATAGTTGGATTAAAACAGCTTACTTCTTAAAATATCTACATTAATTATTATTAAAATATCTACACTAAGATTTGTCCTATAATACTAATTGTAATCTCAAGATTACTTGTTTAAAATTTATATACTTTAGGTATAATTGATTTGTTTGAATAATTTGTTATAAGTTCATATCATTATATAAAATATGTAAAGGAACGTGAAGAACATGAAGATGTCAATGATATTTACTTAAATATTTTTTTGTATTACAGATACATCAGTGCGCTATTATTGTATTTGCCATGAAATATTTTTTGTATAATATTAAATATATTCTTTACATTTTTATAAATACATGATCTTCTTCTTTACCACAGATACCAAATAAGACTGTGTCAGTAATATTTGAAATGTATTTGATAATGGCTTTTTCAACAATGTGTTGAAATAAAAAATACAAATTTTATGTAAATCAAAGTTCGGGAAGACAAATAAATGTCAAAAATATAATCTGTTGATATTATTATAATATACATATATATATATATTGGCTTGAAAAAGATATTGTCAAAACAGCAAATATTTTTGAAAATACCTACCTGATTTTATTTTGTTAATGTGATATACCAAAGAATGTTTTACTATTTTATATAAATGCACAAATTAATTTGCATACTATGTTACATGCTTAATTTATGTTGTACTTCTATATAATATAAATTAATGTATGTAAAATAGTAAGCAAATTAATTTTTGATTTGAAAATAAATTAATATATAGTGTACTATGGTTGTAAGGGATAACATAGATGGCGCTGGTTATCATTTCAATAACTTGTTCATTACACCAGACCATGATGGCGCTGTAATCAGAGTTGAAACATACTGAATGAGTTGCCCATCTCTATAGTTATTTCTTATCTATGTTCTTTGCTGTGATTGGAGTCAGTTGTAGTGTTTATTGTACTCGTATTTGTATATCGCTGTACTATAAAATTTATTAATTATGAATCCAAATAATCATCCGATGATACCAGATTACCCAAACATATTTAACGGTAATTATTAATATATTTAATAAGTTATGTCAAATCACAGGTTTGTGTATGTTTTATTTAGATGAATATCCTCTCGTTGTGGGATGCCCGATGACAGGGGTGGCCTTCGAAAGGAACGCAATAGAAGCGTTTATGCGTTTCTGCCCAGCGGGTGTTACAGTCGACGACGTGTTCTATTTTAAACAATTAGAAAAACGGTGCCAATGGCACGTAGACTATAATTTTAGGAAGAACGTTGAAATGCATGATATTAATGAAGTATGTAAGATAATGAAAGAACCTCTTGATATTGTAAAAGTACAAATTAGTGCGACGAATGATGGTTTGGTCAAGATTATTTATAATGTTTCATCATGCCATTGTCGTGTTAGATCAATTTAATATTTTAAAAAAATCCATAGGTTTTTTGTAAAAATACAATTAATGCAAATATGTTTGTCAAAAAAATCAATAGATAAAAATTATATATTATTAGTAAAATAGATATGTTGTGTTCACTCATATGTTTTATGTTGAAATATATCAATTTATAAAGAAATATTAGCGGAAAGTGATTTTTTTTTCGATTATTTCCATGTTGAATATTTTATGTTAAAAAAATTAGAATAAATAAAATAAAGATATAGACACAACAGTATGTATGGGTTTGATTATTAATGTAATAAATAATTTTTTTAAAATATTAAATTAGTCTAACACGACAATGGCATGATGAAACATTATAAATAATCTTGACCAAACCATCATTCGTCACACTAATTTGTACTTTTACAACATCACGAGGTTCTTTCATTATCTTACATACTTCATTAATATCATGCATTTCAACGTTCTTCCTAAAATTATAGTCTACGTGCCATTGGCACCGTTTTTCTAATTGTTTAAAATAGAACACGTTGTCAACTGTAACACCCCACTGGGCAGAAACACATAAACGCTTTTATTGCGTTCCTTTCGAAGGCCTCCTGTCATCGGGCATCCCACAACGAGAGGATATTCATCTAAATAAAAACATACACAAACCTGTGATTTGACATGACTTATTAAATATATCTCAATAACATCAATTGTTACACCTAGAAGGAACAATTTCCTGGAATTATGCTTGACAACAGAATGACTATATTGACAGCTTGTTATGATAACAATTGTATCGTTTTATGTTTGACAGTTTTTGCAAAAAAAAAGTTTTTTCTTTTATTGAGTTGTTAAGAAAACGGTTTATCAGAGCTGATAAGTACAAGTTTTTTTTTTCAGTTATTGTGTCTTCAATGCCTCCAATTCGAAGGCGTCAACAATATCACCATCTTAGTGATTTTGACAGGGGTAGAATTGTTGCTTTTAGAGAAGTCGGTTTGGCCTACCGCGAAATTGCCGCCGTGTTGGTTCCACTGCAATGACGGTAATGCGTGTGTGTAGGGTGTGGACAGAAGAAGGTAGAGGAACACGAAACAGACCAACAGGTCAACCGAGGCGTACCGCAGAGCGTCAAGACGGGCACTTCAGAATAGCTCTGCGAGACCGTTTTGCTACTACGCGCCAACTCTGTGACCAATGGTTTGGTGTAGAAGGTCGCATTGTCAGTATGCGAACATTATATCGCCGCATTCGAGCTTTTGGACTTGCTTCATACCGTCCACGATTAGTCCTTCCTTTGACTGCAGAACATCGTCGTCAACGTTTGGACTAGTGCAGAGAACGGCAGCATTGGGAAGCAGAATGGCATAATGTCGTATTCAGCGACGAATCGCGATTCTGCCTAGGCATGCATGATGGCCGTCAGAGGGTAAGACGCCGTCGTGGAGAGCGACGTGATATTGGATTTGCTGTTGAGAGGCATGTGCACAGGACTGTTGGAGTAATGGTTTGGGGGGCTATTGCATATGGAAGCCGATCACCTCTTCTGTTTATTCGGGGCAGTATGACAGCTGCGCGTTATGTTGATGACGTCCTACAAACCACTTTATTGCCTTATCTAGACGGCCGTCCACACGTCCTTTTTCAGCAAGACAACGCGCGTCCACATATTGCTCGTCGTACTATGGACTTTCTACGAGAAGCTGGCCTTAATGTTTTGCCGTGGCCACCCCGTTCACCGGATTTGAATCCCATCGAACATGTGTGGGACATAATGGAGAAGACTGACCAATTTGAACCATCCTCCACAAACTCTGGCACAGTTAATCCACCAAGTTCAAGTTACTTGGAACGAGGTGCCACAAGCAGACATCGACCATCTTATTTTGTCGATGCCTAGACGTGTACAGGAGTGTCTACAGCTACGGGGTCGCCAAACACATTATTGATTTTTTTTCAAATTAATGTTAATAAAATTTCTTGGAAATCTGATCGTTTCATTCTTGACTTAAGCTTATCACATTACCAAAAAATCACGTCCAGGAAACTATTCCTTCTAGGTGTAACACTTCTAATGTCATTGAGTATATTAATAATTACCGTTAAATATGTTTGGGTAATCTGGTATCATCAGATGATTATTTGGATTCATAATTAATAAATTTTATAGTAGAGCGATATACAAATATGAGTACAATAAACACTACAACTGACTCCAATCACAGCAGAGAACGAAATGGCAGAAGCGGGCATATTTTTAGTGGTTCACAATTTAGTAGGGACTCTGAAAATTACCTCACTAGTAATCCATTTTTTGAATGATTTTACGGATTCCAACTTGGATGATAAAATTAATGAATATAGTCCAGATTCATTAATAAATTTATTCTGTTTATCCAAATTACCAGAAGTCGCGTTTTGTGACGTCCTAACAATTGAATCATAATCTAATTTATCATCAATATCTACATGTTTTATAACAGCATCTCTATTATTTTCATATCCTAATATATTTGAAACATCTTGATATTTATAGTTCACAATTTAGTGAGGACTCAGAAAATTGAATTTTTACATCGATTTTTGGTTTGTACGAGCAAAAATTGATAAAAAACGTGTTTGAGATAAATGTGTTAAATAATGATAATAATGAGTAGAATTTTAAGTAAAATGTGTTGTAAAATGAATAAATATTCCTGAATTTGTTGGTTCAAAATTATATGGTCCAGAACCGGCATTATATAGACTAGTATTATTAAAACCTATTTATCTCAGTATGTAACTAAATATTTACTGAATCGTATCTGTGACTTAATTTAGGCTAAATTTAAAATTCTATATTCGTTTATAGGTAATTTCAAAAAAATTTTTCAGTATCACCACGTATTTCAGTCTAAAGAAAAGTCTCCATTCCTTTCTTTCATGTTTTCCTTCTAGGCTATATGTATACACATGCATATATTTTAATGTTATAATTAAGCGAAAACGTCCAGCTTAAAT